>JANHFP010004951.1:39025-75146 GCA_032468135.1 Calamaria suluensis
TCCTGCCTGGGCAGGGGGTTGGACTAGATGACCTCCAAGGTCCCTTCCAACTCTTATTATTATTATTATTATTACATATAGTCCCTGACGTGACCAAACATGGTCAAATAAGGTTATATATACTGTCTTTTTTCCTTACTACTTCCTCCTACAGGTCCTGACTAAAAAGATATCAAAAAGTCTGGAAGTTCTGCACTGGAAAGAAATCAATATTATTCTTAATCATGTTTCTATTTATAGCAATTTATTAACAACCACTACAGTCAGTATTAGTAACCTTACTTTTAGTAGAAGGTGAACTGAACTGCATGACTGGATTGCATACAATTGCAATGCATTTTCTTTCTCGGTGCATTTTGCTGGCATAAATTCTTCACAGCAGAAACAAATTTTATTTTCAGCAACATCCACCTTTAATATTGAGAAGAGCAAGCATTTGAATTAGTAATTTAAAAGCAATGTTTTATATAGAGCAACATCAAAATGTTATCAAAATTAAACCAAAAGTTTAATAATCCATAATGCAAAATTCAATTTACTGCCATAAGACACATGCAATGTTAAGGAATTGCTAGGTGGAACAATAAAATATATTACTGCTTTGTCTATTATCTGTTCATTAACGTTTATTAAAGAACTTTCATAGCTTTCTACTTAAAGCTTTATATTCTCAAAAACCTATATAAGAATATAGTTTTTGATTTGATATTAGGTTTACAGATATTATTGCATTATGCCTCACTGTGGTCTAATGCAGAATAGTAATGCTTAGTTATTTAAGTATAGAACATTGCAATTAATTATATGTTATACTCTGAATATATACTTTAAACATAAATATTCCTCACCAGATCACACCTAGGGACACTGGACACAAATTGAGCACCTTGGCATCCAAGGATAAAGCCAGCCAGGTTCAAGAGAACACAAATAACAGAAAGCAAAACAAACAAGTTAACCTAGAACAAATAAAAATTGCAGTGAATGACAATATTCAAATATGTTGGTTTCTTTAATATTCAATGTATATCCTATCATGATGAAAATTCTCACACATACAGTCAATGCACCTGGACAAGCACATGCACAGGTTTACTTTCCACAATTATCTGGCTAAAGGTTATAGTGGGCTCAATTGCACAAGATAAAATGAATGTGAATTCCATTTTCAACAATTATAACAATTTAGGAAGGACCATGATCTCAAACGATATAGAAACATTTAAATATTAAGTGAAATAAAGATTAAACTCTGATACTGTTGCATTATTCAATGAATTCAGTATTTGAATTATTTAAAATACATTAGCATCTAAGTAATATTATAATGGAATAAATACTCAATTTCACATAAGATAGAAGCCATTGTTTCAGACCTTATTAAGGAAAATAATATTTAAAGAATTTAAATTACCATTTATTTATTTCTCTATAATATAGGTAACATAACAATACTTTGTTTTTCTAAGAGACACAGTGCAGAAACAGTCAAGTCTGAATAACTAACATAATGCGTAGGGTTTTTTTTTTAACTATCTGGAACTATTAAATTTTGTGATTCCTAAAATGTAAGCAAAGAGTTTTTGACAAGAGTGCTGGTGTTCTCTATTGCTCTTTCCCCAGAATGTTTTCCAACTTCCAGATAAGGTGTATAGCCCTGGCATTCCTTGGTAATCTCAATTCCAAGTATTCGCCATGCCCAATACAACAATATTGTTTAGCTTCCAAATCCAGACTAGGTCAGCAATCTGCTGAGATAGTTTGGAATTAAATTTAAGACCTATGGATCTTTTTACTTGCCATGGAATCCAATCATAGTTGTTCTAAATTATTTTTGAAGGGAGGTAATGTTATTAGAATTTTGAAATGATACAGATGACTTCCTTTTAATGCAGAGAATGTGAAAATAAATGTTTAAGAACTGCAAACAAAGAAAACTCAGATTAGAAATGAGAAGCAGTGGATGTAAAGGATGTACGTTCTGTATTTTTATTACTTCCAAGACTCCTTTGAAAGCATACATATTTTCTCAACTTTTTAAAAAATGGTAGAGATAATCTATCATTGTATTTTTTGAATATTCAAATTCTTTACTTTATTGCTTAAATTTATTCAACTTATATTTTTAATATATATTATGGTTAAAAATACATTTAAAGCAAGGTATATATTTACATAAATATATACCATACATAAGAAAGTACTGCATTATAGTAAAAGAATAAGTTAAGGAAGTAATCAATATTATACCATGTTTTCCTGAAAATACATGTCCCAAAAATAAGGACATTTGGGGAGGGGGTGTTAAAAGAAAATAAGAACCCATCTTATTTTTGGGAAAACATGGTAGTAATAGAATATTTCTTCAAGGGCTGAAATTCTTAAGAAACCTTTTTAACTGTTTATAGTTATGGAAATTATAAAACTGGGAATTACAGTAGTAGAACCTGATATGTTTCCAATGGAGAAAACTTTTTTATATTTAGCACATCAATAACAAAATTATTTATTCATAATTGCTTACTACCTCATTAAGACAAGTTGATGAGTATTTGAATAATTTATTATTTATTTGTTTTTAAAATTGTATGAAACTCTTCAAATTCAGATATTCCTGCTGAGATGTATTCACTTTATGGCACTACACCAACTAGATTTTATTGGTTTATAACCTGATCCTACTTCTGATAAATATTTCAAGTATCAGTTAGGTTTTGTACACCAAAAAGTGGGCTAACAAACATAATTTCTTTATTCCAAGTGCCTTTCAGAGAGGACTAGATATATTATAAGAACATCATAGAATCTTCTACAAGCTAAATATGGATCCCATGGCTTTAGTAAAAGAGATTGGGTGTTGTCTTACCTGAACACCCCTTTTCTTGACAGGATGTCACGTCAATCATCTACGGGTTCTGCTCCGCTGAACCAATCAGGACCGGGCATGCACAAACAAAAGCTCCTCCCCTTTGTGCAGCTCCCGCTTTGGAGCGAGGTTGAATAATTGCATACCAATGTGCTGAGCTGAAAAATGTGAGAGAAAACAGACCTCCAAAACCCCCAATGGGGAAGACCGAAAGAAGGCCAGGCGGCTGAAGGGTGGGCATGATTGACATGTCATCCTGTCAAGAAAAGGGGTGTTCAGGTAAGACAACATCCATTTTCCTCAACAGGCTGACACATCAATCATCTACGGGACATGCCAAAGCAGGACAAGCTACCGGGAGGGAAGCCGCCCTGTAGAAGGAAGAACCTGCTGGAGGACACGGCTTCAGCAGAGGCAAAGTGATCCACCTTATAGTGAGCAATGAAGGTGGAAGGGGCAGACCAAGAGGCTGCCCTACAGATGTCCTCCAATGAGGCCTGAGAGGCCCAAGCCGCAGAAGAAGCGACACTACAAGTTGAATGGGCTATGACACCTGCTGGAACAGTCAAGGAGGAAGACTGATAGGCCAAAGAAATACAAGCTGTGATCCAGTGGCCAATAGTAGGAGAAGAGATTTTGAGACCCATAGAAGAAGGCTGAATTTTGACAAGAGAGCCTCTGTCTTGCGAAAGGGAGAGATATGTTTAAGAAAGATGCGAAGAGCCCTTCGAACATCTAGAGTGTGCCAGAGACGTTCCTTAGGATGGGAAGGATAAGGGCAGAAATCAGGAAGGACCAATTCCTGAGAACGATGAAAAAGGGAATTGACTTTCAGCATGAAGATAGGGTCCAGGCGAAGAATGACCTTGTTGGGCTGAAAAAGACACAGGTCAGGGCGAATTGAAAGAGCGGAAAGGTCAGAAGTACATCTACCAGACAGGTAGGACAGGTGACTCAAAGAAGCCAAATGGAGAGGTTCAAAGGGAGGACCTGTCAAGGCCTGGAGAACGAGTGAAAGGTCCCAAGAAGGGCACCTGTGAATGACAGGAGGGGAAAGGAGAGAAGCCCCTCTGAGAAACTGTTTGATATGATTCCACTGAGACAAGGGATGCCCCGAAGGTCCCGAGAGGATAGAGGACAGAGCTGCAACCTGGTGCTGGAGAGTGTTAGGAGCCATGCCCAAATCCAAGCCGTTTT
Organism: Calamaria suluensis; assembly: GCA_032468135.1. Lineage (NCBI taxonomy): Eukaryota > Metazoa > Chordata > Lepidosauria > Squamata > Calamariidae > Calamaria > Calamaria suluensis. The sequence goes on from JANHFP010004951.1 coordinate 43,089, forward strand.
GAAGAAATTCCAGCACTGTGGAAAGAGAAGCGCTGGTGGGGAGGATATTCTGGGAAGAACACCACGTAGAAAAGAAAAGCCAAGTAGAATTATAGATTCGAAGAGTAGAAGAGCGAAGAGAAGCCTGAAGGGTATCTATGACCCGGAGAGATAAATGTTCCCGTTCCAATTGGCTCCGTTCAACAGCCAGATGGTCAGTTGGAGCCGAGCGGGATCTGGGTGAAGAATGGAACCCTGACTGAGGGAAGATGACAGAGCCTGGAGTTCTCCAGGGACAAGCGACAGACAGAAGCTGGAGATCTGTAAACCACGGGAGACGTGGCCAATGAGGAGTGATCAGAATAAGAAGGGATCACTCCTGTTGAAGCTTCTGGAGTACCCGAGGGATGAGAGAAAGGGGGGAAAGGCACGTAGGGCGTTCACTCTCTCTGCTCCCTGAGCTGGATAACGGGAGAAGAAGCACGGGACTTGGGCGTTGAGATGAGATGAGTAGCAAGGAGATCTACGAGGGGAGATCCGAACAGGGCAACCACCTGAGAGAAGAAGGATGGAGGGAGACTCCACTCCAACTGGTCTATCTTAGACCTGCTGAGCCAATCGACCTGGGTGTTGGACACCCCGGAGATGTGGTCGGCTTGCAGGAATCGTAAGTTCTTCTCCGCCCAAGAGCCTAGTAGAAAGGCCTCTGACATCAAATTGAGGGATCTGGTCCCTCCTAGCCGGTTGACATGGGCTTTTGCCATCGTGTTGTCCGTCAGGACGAGCACATCCTTTTTTCTGAAGGTGGCTTGGAGGGCCTGAAGGGCCAGATGGATGGCCTGAAGCTCCAGCCAGTTGATCCTGTGGGACAGGTCGGAGGGATACCACTGACCTTGAGTGACTAAGCCATTGAGATGAGCACCCCACCCCGTGAGGCTGGTGTCCGTGGTCAGGATCAGGAAGGCTGGATCCCTGAAGCTCCTGCCCTGGAGGAGGGCTGGAGAAAACCACCAGCGAAGGGACTGACAAAGGTCTCGAGAGACAGGAACCCGAGTTGATGGTGAAGAGGCAGAAGCAGACATTGGAGGGAGTGACAGTGAAGGCAAGCCCAAGGACGATCCTGATGCAGGAGACCATCTTCCCTAGAAGACAAGAGAGAAGGAGGGGAGACACCGACTGAGAGAGTCTTACCTTCTTGACCAAGGCCTGAAGACTGGCAAGACGGTCGTAGGACAGGAACACCTGACAGAGAAACGTGTCGATGATTGTACTCAGATGTAGAAGTCTGGTGGAAGGGAAGAGGTGGCTCTTGGCCTTGTTGACCGAGAAGCCATGGAGTGGAGAATCTGCAGAGTTAAGGCCAAGCCGTTGAGGGCAAAGGCCCGAGATGAAAAGAGCAGGAGAAGATCGTCCAAGTAGGCCTGGATGCGGACAGGAAGGGACCTGATCAGAGTGGGCAGGGCTGCCCTGATCTTCGTGAAAACCTGAGGGGCCGAAGAGAGGCCGAAGGGAAGAGCCCTGTACTGGAAGTGGCGGTTGGAGGGGCAGAAGCGAAGATACTGCTGATGGTCCGGATGGATGGGGGCGTGAAGGTAAGCTTCTGTCAGGTCGATAGAGGAGAGAAGATCCCCCTTCCTGATGCACTCCAGGATAGACTGGAGGGAGTGCATTTTGAATCTGCGATAGACTATCCCTCGGTTGAGGGATTTGAGGTCTAGAATAGCCCTCTATCCCTCTGATGGTTAGGGGACCACAAACAGACAGGAGTAAAAACCCCGGTTACGTTGTGGAAAGGGAACAGGTTGAATAGCCCTGATGGAGAGAAGATGCGGGATGGCTTCCTCCACTAGGAGCCCATGGGCAGGATCTCTGGAGAGAGGGCACCTGACAAATTGAATTGGAGGAAGAGAAAGGAATTCCAGAGAAAGACCCCAACTGATAGTTTTGCAGACCCAAGCATCGGAGACAGACGCTTCCCACTGACTGGCGAAAAGAGAGAGACGCCCACCAATAGAAGCGGAATCGAAGGAGTCATCGGGAGCGAGCAGATCACCCCCGCCCCCCGAAAGGGCCGTTTGGACGGATATTGACGGGACTGAGAAGAAGGACGATCCTGCTGAGAGGACTGACCCGAAGAGAAGTAGCGTTGAGACCTAGAAGGCCGAATCTCGAGACCAAAAGGAACAAGAAGTCTGAGAGACGTTTGAAGAAGTAGCAGGAGAAGCCCGAAACCCCTTACGAGTGACACTGGGCAGATACTTCTTTTTGTCTCTGGATTCCCTCAAATGAGGATCCAGAAGGGACCCAAAGAGTTAATTCCCCGAAGGGGGGAAGAGGTCAACCTCCACTTGGTCCTGGCATCCGCTTGCCAATTGTGGAGCCAGAGTAAGCGCCTGACCGTAGAGGTAGACCCAATGGCCTTGGCAGCGAAACGGGCAGAAGTGAGGGTAGCATCAGCCGAAATTTCTAGAGAAGCCATGATTTTGTTGAGATCGTGGCATGACCTGGAATCTGAAGAGGGCAGGCGCTTTGCAATTGTTTAAGCCACACTAAAGCTGCTCTGTTAAAGAACGATGCAGCCGAAGCAGACCTGATAACCCAGGCCGCAGAATGGTGAGTTTTAATGAGAGATTGTTCAGATCTCTTCTCCTCAGGACGGAAATTAAAGCCGCCACCGGGGGATCAACCAAAGGAGGTTGAAGAAGTTTAGAGGCATGGGTAGCTAAATTGTACAAGCGTTTGTCCAGACCCGAAGGAACCAGACCTGAAGAAGGGCTAGTCCACTGGCGGAGAAAAACGTTCTTAAAGAACGTGGGGACTGGAATTTCATCCATAGATTGGGAAGGTTCCCCAAAGAGAGGGGCTGCTTCCTCAGAAGGATCATCTGTGGGAGGAGGGGGGCAGGTGGCTGTTGATGCAGAAGCAGATGAAGAGGCAGAAGGAGAAAGACCCATTCCAGTAACCAATTTGGCCTTGTGGAGGAGAGACCGAAAATGTTGAGGATTAAACAAACCTACGAAGGCAGGAGGATCTGGAGCCAAGCCTTCATCCTCAGAAAGTGCCTCAGCCTTATGGAGTTCCCCTTCCTCCAAGGATTCTGCAGAAGAACTGTGAGAGTAAGAAACAGCAGGGTTAGGAGGGTGTGAAATAGACAAATCTGAAACCCAAGAAGCAGTGCGCCCTTTGTTAGAGTTTCTGGCCAAGACCGACTCAAGGTCTGTACAATGAAAGATTCTAGATGAGAAGGAATAGATGCAGATGAGGTCACTGACAAGGCCAAAGTGGTAGGAACCACAGGACACAAAGCATCAGAAAGGACAGGTGGGCATTTAACCACAGGGAGAGCTGCTGACCCACAAGGAATTTCCTGCACCTGGTCAGAAAATAAATTGGCTGAAGAAGGATCAGGCAAGGGGGCTGAAGATCCAACAGGGGACGAATCTGGAGGTAATTGGATGGGTGATTGCATTCCCTGGGTAGGAAGGGACCCAGAGGCAGCAGAGGGCCCAACAGTGTTAGAAACTGCAGAAGAATTTTTGTAAGCTTTGGCGATGACCCGTTCAATAGCCCTGTTTCTTTTTGCCTCAGCCTTCTCCAAGGCTTTAGCTTGTTTGTCATGAGAAGCCTTGAATTTCTTTGAGTGGGAATGTGAAACAGGAGAGGGAAGGCCTCGTTTAGTGCCACGAGGCATGGAGGCCATCTTGCAATACACTTTTCAAGGCCTCAAAATGGCCGCCCAGGACCTAGGAGGGAAAATAAAATTAATTAATTCCCTTAAAATATCAATATCCCACTAAATAGTTGGAACCAGTATAAGAAAAGGGTCCTCAGCGTGAGGGCTTACCACCAACACCAGAAAGTCTGCCCTGGAAACAGCCAGTAATCTAAGTAAGGTGAAGCACGCCTCAGTAGAAGCCCTCAGGGGGTCGTTCTGAGGAAGCTGTAGGCCAAGGATTACTCCAGAAAGGCCTGGAGCAAGCTAGTTGTCCTGGAGTCGCTGCAGCTTCACCGGCCTCTAAATCGGCCACAAAAAGGCCTGATGGAACCCTTGGGACCGGAGGCCTCAGCAGACTTCTGGGAGGCCGCCGCGGTAAACTGCGGCCGCCACGAGCCTCACTTCGGCGAGGCTTCCGAAGCAATCCAGCTGCTGGCGGCGGCAAAAAGCCACTTTTAAACAATCCGATCCGAAGAGTTGAATTGCGATGCCTTGAATGCTTTTGGAGGAGCTCAGCAAAGTAGGTCCAAAACAGTTGAGGACCGAGCAAAAAGCGGGAGCTGCACAAAGGGGAGGAGCTTTTGTTTGTGCATGCCCAGTCCTGATTGGTTCAGTGGAGCAGAACCTGTAGATGATTGACGTATCAGCCTGCTGAGGAAAATATTCTCTTTCCATTCTATCTAGTTTATGCTTTATTTACTACTTTATCTTACAAAGAAAGGGAAAAATTATTGAACTCTTTCCCCAGAACCTGGGTGAAAATAGGTATACCGTTTCATTGTTTGTCATTGTGTGCAACGAAGTCAAATATTAAAGTGTGATATCTTGGAGGATATTGTAAGAATATGCTATTCTGATAAAATTGATTGTTCTGCTACAAAACATCTAACACTGCCAATTTGCTAAAATAAGTAGCACTATACAAGTATACACAATAATGTGCATGCATCCAAAAGAAAAATACTTTCTGGAATAAAGACAGAAATTATCTGATGCCAGCGTACCTCTCCTGGAGTGCTGTTGCAGGAAAACTAGAACTAGTCTGACTAGAATAGGTTAAAAGCCTATGTTAGGGATTGCCTTCTGGTGATACAGGCAGCAAAACATTAATATTTCTCCATCCTTATTGCATCCACTGATAGTAATTCAGCAGCTCTGTTTAAGATAACCCAATTATATTTTGATTCTCGCCAGCCAAGTGAGGCTAATTAAGGTTCCGCTCCAGTGCATGGAAGCTGGATAGGGAGGAACTGTCTCCAGCTGAATCCCAGGAACACCAAGTGACAGGCTATTTGAATTTGGGGAAGATCTGGGGATATTCCATTGAGGGAACATTTTCCCCTTCTAAACTGGTATGAAATCTGGGGTGTGTGAGGTTGGGTTTTCCTGGGTTGCAGTTCCTGCATGAAGAAGTGTCACCTGGGACCAGGAAGGCAAGCTACATTTTTTTCCTAATTTAGGAGGCCCTTCAAACAGTAATTCATGCCCTAGTAACCTTGTGGGTTGATTTCTGTAATGCTCTCTAGATGTGGCTGTCCTTGATAACTACCCCTTTAACTAGTCCAAGCATATAGCAGTACCAGTGAGCTACACTCTGGTTTGTGAGCTACGCTTGCTGCCAGTTTGCTTCAGAGTGAAAGTCAAGGTGCTGGTTGTTATCTATAATGCCCTACAAGGGACTCCCTGTCTCCGGTAGCATCTGCTTGGCTAATTTGATCCTGAGGGTTGGCAAACTCAGTTCTTTTGATTAGACAATGACAACTTTCAGGATCCTGACAGCATGCCTTCTCCGTAGCAACACCTACCATCTGGAACAAAGTTTGATATCTGGACTCACTCTTTTGTTTAGAAAATCTGGCTCTTCACCCAAGCTTTCAGCAAGGGAGAGTGAGACCCTTCACATCTTTGTGCATGCCATCTTTAATCTTTATTTTTAATCTTTAGTTGATTTTATTATAATTTATTTGATTGTGAGCCATTGAGAGATGGGCAGTATACAAATTTAATAAATCATCATCAAACAATCACTACCTTGAGAAGGTACATTGAGAAACTTTTCATACTTATCTGGGTGCAATATTAGAGGCAATGGAAATTGTATATGTAAGAAATATCAAGGACTTCATGAGTTTGTTAACTATTCCAGTGTAGCAAAAATAAAATTTAGAAAGCAGCTGTTGACTTCAAGGCTTAAATACAAGATATACTTAGGAATTTAAATTTATTAAATCTTTCTCAGAATCACTTCTTCAAATCTGAGGTGAACTACATACTGTATGTGTGGAAATATAATTATCAGTTGCAGAGAACTATAATGTGTAGTTGAAATAATGTCATTAAAAATGAGAAAATGTTGCTTTAAGAGATATCCATTTATAGGAAGGAAGGAAGTAAGATTTTTAATAGTCATGCTATTCCCTTAAAATGTGATAGTCTCTGCTTATAACAGTTGAATCAGAATCATATCAACCAACACATACCAAAAGTATCATGGGTCTCTTCCATATTGTTAATCCTACAATACCTGATAAAATGACCTGCAACAATAAAACAAACTGTTATGAAGGACAGAGAGACTATTATTCACGACTTTACATGATAAAGATCAGCAAAATCTCATTCTTTCAGAAGGTGTTAAAATACTTTTCATAATGTAGACTTAAAATGAAACACAGGCTTACAAATTGTAATATATTGGAAAAAGATTATTCAACTGTGGTATCCAAGTTTTGAAATAGTACAAGAGGTCTTAATTGGATAGTAAAATAACCTTTGCAATGCTATTAGGGCTTTCGAAAGTAACTCTTTTCCTCATATAATGTGCTTAAAAACCACTGAAATGAGACTGGTAAGAAGCTACTAAATCCACATGTTTTAAAAAGATAACTGTACTAAGATAATACCATATAAGATACAATTTTAAGCCTATTAAAACATTTATACTTTTCACTTTAGAATCTTACTAACAAGGAAAGGAGGAACTTGAAATGAGGATTGGAAAAAGCCCTTAGCTTGCATTTAGCTTTAATAGAAAATTAATAATCATATCTATCTGGCTAATGTCCTATGTTTATCAGTGAGAAATACACAGCCAAAGGGCCTTTCAATCTTGGCATGAAGATTTATTGCAGATACCTTTTTTACTTTCTAAGGGAAAGGGATGATCATCATAACTTTGAATCCTAGGTTACAGTAGTAGGTCTGTTGTAACTTTGGTTGCTAAGCAATGGTCGTAAGTCAAGGACTTCCTGTAAAGTGTTTTCTGGTACAAATCTGGTTCAAAATTGCTAGAAGGTAAGGCCTTCTAGCAGTTTTGGACCTATGGGCTACATATCCTGGGAAATGCTGGAGTTACTGCAAGGAATATATGATCTGTTCCCCAAGAAAAGATGCTGAATGAAAATCTTTTGCTATCTGGAGTGAGATGAAGAGAAGTACTAGGCTGGCCTAGAAGAGAAATTAGAAAGAATGACACCAGCTATTTTGGGTTGCTTCCTGTATATTTTGACTTGACCAATACTGATATGTCTCTCTCCCAGTATTAGCAATAAAGAAATATTTTTCATTACTGCTCTATTCCCTGCTAACATCACACAGCCTCTACCTACAGGGTCACACCAATAGCTTCTATCCAGAGGTAGGACTGAGAGACCAAGAAAAAAAATGTTGTGGTTCAGCTGACCAATATTTTTAATGCAACCCTTAAAGTGGCAGCATCTTTTTTCAGATTCACCAGGAAACCTGGAAGAAAATCACACTGTGCTTCTACAAAAACTCTTGTGAATAATTTTGAAACCATGCTAAGCCAACTATCTGACCCTACATCTCTCTACTTGTTGTGAAGCTTGTTTCACCATACAGGTACTCCTCAACGTATGACAATTGAGTCAAAAAAAATTGGCAGTTGTTAAAAACAGTTTTTTCCCATTTTACAACCTTTCTTACTATAGTTGTTAAATGAATCATTGCAGTTGTTAAGGTAGTAACAGTTAAATGAATCTGGCTTTCCTAGACTTTTGTTTGTCAGAAGGCTACAAAAGGTGATCACATGACCTCAGGACACTGCAGTCATTATAAATACATGCCAGTTGCCAAGTGTCTAAATTTTGATACTTATGACCATGAATGCTGCAATAGTCATAAGTGTGAAAATGGTCATAAATCAGTTTTTTCAGTGCCACTGTATCTTCTAACAGTCATTAAACAAAAGTTTGCAAGGTGAGATAAAATAATCTACAAAGCAAAAAAATATATTTTTATTACTCTCATCTATCCACTTATGTCTACAGAAACAGATTCTTATATTTACTGCAACTCCGTAAGAATAAACATGTATAGTTGTTGCTTGCTAATGTCCACTAAACTGGAATTTGAAATTATGCTTTGCAAAACTGCTTATTAATATGTATTTAGAAAGAAGAGTTCTAGCCTCTGATCTTCATATCGATACTGCCTAATCATTGTGTACTTTCAAGATACAATGGCACACATCATTTTATTGCCCAAAATATTTATTGACTCTAAATTCTTTGAGGTACAATCTTTAAATTAAAATTAGAATTTGATTTCTCCAAGCCTGTGTACTGCCTGCACGGCATTTATGGCTGTAACTCTTTTCACAAGAAAATCTATCACCAATTATATCAGGGAAAAGGGATGCCTTCCAACTATCCCGGAATCTGATAAAGCTACAAATATTAATATACCAATGTAGATAAATAATTTTGAAAATTTAGGAGATATGGTTACTTCTGCACATATTTTTGTAAATGTCATTTAATAGGTTTTGCTTCCTCACTCAGGGGTTGGAACAGTATCTGCAATTCAGAAAGTCTGTAATCTTTTGAGAGAGATTTAGATGCAGCACTGAGGCAAAAGATTAATCCCTGAATGAAAGCAAAATCTGTAGTAAGTGAGCCTTGCTTTTATGAATGCATTCAGCTGACTTTGTAAATACAGATAAGCAGGAAGCCTTTTATTAAATAAGATAAATACCTCACCACATTATAGGCGAGGCTTAAAGAATTAAAATAAGTTACAACACATCTTTATTAAGCAAGTACCCTTAAAGAGCAATTTCACAAGACATGGTAAATAATAAACCAGAATTATCTGGAATCTTGTTCACTAGTATAGTTGGCTCTATTCTTTCACATCAACCAGGTTTTTCAAAAGTGCAGGGACAACACCGGAACAGAGCCTAAGAGCATTAAAATGTTTTTATTTGCATTATTAATATAAAACATTCAGAAGAAAGGAAATGTTCCGTTACAATTCTTATATTTTTTTTCATTTTAAAGTTATTCCATTAACATACTAAATAAACTATTGGGAGCTTCCTAAATATAATGCCATCCAATAAACGCCACAAGTTAAAATCAAACTTAATTGGGGGCTACAAGGTTTGGGCGATCAAAAATCCAAAACACAAACGAGCTGGATGCCAGCAAAGGGATTCCGAAAACCGCCGTCGCCCTAATTTTTGTAGTCCCTTATATGGCAGTCCTAACCCCAACGGCTGACCATGCCGTTTCCAGTTTCCCATTCCCCCCCCCCAATCCAATTTTAAGCCAATCGGTTTAAATCACGATCCATTTCCAACTCTTCCCCAGAACACGCGTTCTGAAGCCCGTTCCAAACTTGCAGGGTTGTTGCGAGCATCCATACACACGGGACGCTGACCAAGCCTAACGCCCGTTTCCAAGAGGAGGAGGAAAGGGAACGAAGGCGATCCAAGCAGGTGGCCCAAGATAGAAGCTAGGCTGGGAAACAGCCGCCCAGGCGGGAAAAGGGCCCGGCCAGGGGCCACTTACCGAGGAGCCGGCCCAAAAGGGACAGGAGTTCTTCACCTGCGGGGAGTTGCTGAGGGAGAGCGCCCCAAAACTTAGGGCCACCATGCTGCACCCCAAAACCAACTGCAGCAGCCCCAGGGACAGCAGCGGTCTGGCCGGCAGCGGTCTGAGGCCGACGGCGGACGAGGCCCCGTTCAGACGTGAAGCCACCGGGGACAGGGAGGCTGGCCGGGGCTGACGGAAGCCGGAGCCGGACCAGCGGAGTCGACGAGGAGGCGGCAGGGGCGGCGGGTTTGAGGCGGCGGCTGCGGCGGCCACAGCAGCCCCCGCTGCGCAAGGTCTGGCCACCTCAGAGACCGCCGAGAGCCGCTCCATGGGACAGCAGGAGCCCGGCACCACCACCGGCAGAGACATGGGACGGCGGCCAACTCCGAGCGGTTCCAAAGGTGGTCTCCTCCGGCTGAGGCGGATGGCCAAGCCCAGCTCCCGTCTACCGGAGCCTGCCGGCAGTTCACTCCCTCGCTTACGCCGCGGAAGGCAAGGCGGTCGTGGGCGCCCGCTTTCCGCCTCGCGCTCCCTAGGCCTCTGCTGGCAGTTTCTAGGTGGCGCCCGTCCCCCTCCCCGCCCGCCTTGAGCGGATCCTCCGACCTCCCGCTGCTGGACTCCGCGCCGTCTTGCTCGGGCGGGAGGAGGAAACCAGCTCCCCGATCCTTCTCGGCCCGACCCTCCCTTTCCGCCCAGAGGCTCCGAATCCTTGCAGCCTATTCCCGGGGGGGGGGGGCTTCTCTCCCCCCTCTCCACGGCCTGCAGCCGTTCTAAATCTGCTCCTCTGGCAAATCAAGCGCTGCCCCAAAGCCCCCTCCCAACTCGCTGCCAAACTTTTGAACTCATTCTGGCTGGTTAACTCCCCTGCCGCTCGACGCTCCCGCCGGCCTCGCCCCACCCACTTGAAGCGCGCGACCCACAAAGTTCGCCCCTGCTCCACCAAAAAGTGAAGCCTCCGGATCGTTCACTTCCGCCCGTGATAAGGACTCCCCTCCTTTGGGTTGCAGCGGAGCTCTCGGATGCCTGCCCAGCTCCTGTAGCCAGCCGTTGCCAGAACCGATCCCTGCCGGAACGCCTTGCTGCACACACACACACACACACACACCCAATTCGAAAGACAGGCAGCCCTAATTCTCCCTAATTAACTGAGACCCAACTCTTCGTCATCCCTCCCATTTTTAGATTAAAATACTTTCCTGCCAAAATTAATCTTTATTAAAAGCAGACTCCCTTTCACCTGCCAACTTCTCTTGCCAAATTTAATTTTTGTAAACGATGCGTTTACAAAAAAAAAAACACAAAACACTTTTAATCACGAGTCATCCTTGCTGAGGTCCGGATGAACCTGTTTGCAACAAGTGCATGGCCACATCTCCCGTTTTAATCTTCATACGTTTTAACTTGATTTTTCAGTCTCTCACTTGTATACCTTCTTGTGCACCTCTCTTAAGGTATCCCTCTGAAACTTTCTCTTTTAAAGAGAAAGAACTATCTCTTTCCAGTGGTAGAGGAGCATTTTTGTATATTTTCTAAAAACAAATTTGTTCATTCAGATCCCACCACCCAGACACTCAAAATTGCCAAACACAACAGAAGTCCCCCCCCCCCATGGGAGCTCTTATTTACCAAGCTTTCTGTTTTCTATCACTTATAGCAGGTTTAAAATATTTAAAACATTTCAGTGACTTGCTACTCCATAACCCACTCAGATGTCTTCTGAGTTTAACCTGTGGTACATTTTCCATTACTTGTTTTAAGTGTTTTATTAGGCTTTTGTATTGTTAAAATATCCCGAGAAGAGTAAGAAAAGTAATACCTCTGCAGTATTTATCATCTGCTTTTAACTTGACTGTAAAAAAGGTGAAATAGCCACATGAATTTACACACCAAAACATAGTAGGGATTTATTTATAATCAGTAATTTCCAAGTTAGAAAATTTGGGAAGAATATGGGAAAAAAACTTAAATTTATCTTGACTAGGTAGTATTACAGCCAATATATTGAACCTTTTACCAAGAGATAATTTTCTTCTTCAAATGGTTGTAATACATATTGTAAAGATGATTCACATAAAGAAGTAAGAGACTCCACATAGTTTAATAAAAGTTCAAGTTTTAAATTCAAGATTCTACAGGACTTGAAAAAGAATTAGTAGTCGAAGGTCTAAATTGTATTATACTAGTTCTTTAACATGGAATACACAGTTGGCTCCATAGTTCAAAAAAATATTCAGAATTAGGGAAGTCACTTGCCTCCAGGCATGATTTTAAAAAGATATAAAGACAACAATGGAATCATAATTGTCCGTAGAATATATTTTTATTTCACCAGTGATGTAAAGTTTTAAAACCAAAGACTCATTTATTTTCTACATAATTTCCTTAATCTTGGCACTCCCTAGCCTTATGGCAGCCAGCCTAGAAAAGAGTTTCATATATACAGTCATTGCATTTGAAAATAGTGTACAGTTCTATTTAAAGTAGAAAAATAACATCCAACGGGAAAATGGGAGGTATGAAACATACAAAAGTTAAAAGCAGTAGAAAGTTCATGGTTTTGCACAAATATCAGATGTTAAGAGAACAGTTGAAAGACACTTTTGTTTGAAAGGCACTTTTTTTCCTTGTAGTAAAGCATTGTGGTTTTCATCAAGCTTCCATTAGGCCCAACAGTTAAGAGAATATTAAAAAGGCAATTTCAGTGAGGAAAATAATTCAAAGTTAAAAATTTATAGATGCCAAAAATTAATACCAACTTTATAAATATTTTGGTCCTTTTGTAAAATAGGCAACCATGATCCAGTCCCTTCAATACTTAAATGATACTGCGCCATTCTAGTGAGCAAGATACCTGTCAAAGTTCACTAATAACCCAATATACATATACTTTTGATGTGCAAGTGTGTCCCAGAACAATGGCTTGACTGCTAATAATTTTATAATTCTGTATCTTTGTATCGAGATGGCTGCCCATAGTATCCACGCTTGGACTGATCAGATAGCTGCCTCCGATAATCTTCCTCCTCTGCATCGCTGCCATAAATTCCTGAATTATCTAGGTAAGATCTAGCAGCTGGCTTCTGAGGCTCAGGAGGTCTGGAACTAAAACAAATACAAACAATATATACAAAGTTATTTTGAGCAAGTGAACAGAGACCAAGCAGGAATAGACTTGTTACCAGTTTAAGTTAAAAGTAAAAAAAAGGTTTGCTTTTATCAATATTGTCCGGCCATCAACAACCATTTGAAATAAAGTTCCTGCCAAATCACTGCCATTTAAAAATTATCTTATACTTGAAGGGAATTGTTTCGTCTTCCTCATTAGTAAGGCTGGCCTGAAATTAGACTGCTAGCATAGGATAATAGATCCTGTGAGAATGTGGGGAAAACTAAACTACAAAAAGCTTCTAATTGTGATTGTTTTGAACGGGATATATTTAAAGGGCAACAAAGTGAACATGTTATGCACTCTATCCATTTAGCTCTCTAACAATATTATTTAATGGCTCATTTTGCAAAAACTTATTAAAAGAAAACTATAGTAAGATGGGAAAGAGAAAAGCTACTTTCAATAATGTTCTGCAGCTTTCTTCCACTCCACAAGGTTGCTATAATTATAATGAATTAGGTCAGATTTTTTTGATATGACATTCCTTAAAAATCAGAAAAATGAGATTTTCTACCCAAAATACTTAATATTTACTGTTAATCTGCCAGAGTTACTTCTCCAGTAACTCAATAATTTGGCAATAAAATTTAATAAGGAAAGATCCAATTACAGTGTAACAGAAAAGCTCTCTGAAAGAAGTGGGGAAAAAGGCATATTCTTAATTAGGTCAGTGTTTTAGTAGAGGACAAGTGAAGAGAACAATGGATGGCTTATGAAATCCTTACAGAAGAAAATTGTGCTGCAAATGGTCAGGAGTATATTTCCACATATAAAATGTGAAAAGGAATAAGTTACTTTGTTGGCAAGAGAGTTGGAGAAGATATTATAATCAAGGGTATACATCTATATTAAGGTACACACATTTATATAGCAGTCTGATTACCAGACGAATCCTGGGTTCATGTTGCCTGCAGATTGAATGGAAGGCACAGTGAATTTAAAAAGTGTGGAAAAAGATAATTAACTATACTACACTATCTGGAGAGCTATCAACTTCTAACTTACTTGTGGACCTCTGTTCAAAAAAAAAAATTCTGATGCTGAGTAAACATGTTAAATATATTCAAAGCCACAGAAGTATTAAAAAATAGGCAAATTAATTCAGTTTTACCTGGAACTCTGGGGACGGTTGTGTTCTGGCTTCTGTGTTTTCACTGGGACTGCATAAATGTCTGGATGTTTTTGTGCTATTTCCACCTTTAAAAAAGCAGTTAAAATATTTCCATATTTTCCTCAAGCTATAAATTATTCTTTGATAGCAATTTTCCCTTCAAGAGCAAGAATATTCATTTACTTTACAAACTTGTCAGATTATTTACAAAATATGTAAAAATATCCAGACCTAGAGGTTTGGATGCAAAATGGCTCTGTGCATGACATGAAAATTAATGGAGACTATTGTGCTAGAAGGAATTATACTTTTCTACAATTTTTCTTCATTGGGAGTTCTAGCACTCCATTCCAAACTGTTCTGAAAAAGCTTTCAAAAATAGTATCCACTGTATCTCCAAACTGCTGTTTGAATTATATTTTTTATTAATTTGATTTGGTATCACTAATTTTCTTACTATTGTAAATAAAACATTTGCACAAGACCAATAGAACCATTATTTTATACCCTGGCATTCTGTGCTTCTTGCAGTTCTTGCATTCTTTGTAGTCTGGCCTTGTGATCCATTTTCTCAAAAATTTTAACTTTCCCCAGCACAGATTTTGGTGTGTTGTCTTCTACTTCTTCTACTTTTTCTTCCATTTCAGAAGGTTGAATGACAGGTTGAGAAGACTTCAATATAGGCCGGCCAAAGTTTGGTTTCATGGCTATAGGGGGAGGAGCTACTTTAGCTGCTCCTCCCAAATTTTCAATACTAGCTGCATTAGGGCTGTTTGTTCTGGGTTCGTTATTCTTATGAATATCATACGGATCTTCTTTGTTTTGCAATTTAGCCTGTAAACATAAAAGACAAATGCAAGCATGGATTTTTTTACATAAAAATAACAGATTTAAGTCTAGAAATGATCAGTTTCAATAAACTGATGAACCTATAAAACTGATATGTTTAGTTAAGGAAACACAAATGATTAACATAGAGCTATTTTTCTCCCTTAATTTTGGCATCAAGATTTGAAGCTAGAAACTAAACAGCAGATATTGAAAGGAACTAAAACACTCTCAGTAAATGAATCAACAATCCATGGAGGGCTATGTTTAGCAGTTCAACTACCATGTTTCCCTGAAAATAAGACCCTGTCTTATATTTTTTTGAAACTTGAAATAAGCGCTTGGCCTTCTTGCCATGCGCTCATTAGCCTGATTGGGCTTATTATCAGGGGATGTCTTATTTTGGGGAAAACAGGGTAGGTCAGTGGTGAGTTGCTACCGGTTTTGCCCTGGTTCGGACGAACCGGTAGCAGCAGCAGCAGCGGGAGGCTCCGTCTACCCACCCAGATGTCATCAAATATGCTCTGCACATGCGCAGAAGTGGTGCACGTGTGAACCGGTAGCAAAGGTAAGTGAAACCCCCCACTGAAGTAGATGCTACAAAAATGTGCAAGCTTTTAAATCCTCTAGGCAGTTTTAACAGCATGAATCCACCTTTTGGGGCATTTTCTCTGACATTACTCAGGATTTAGAACAGGAGTGTCCAACCTTAGCAACTTTAAGACCTGTGGACTTCACTATGGCTGGCTGGGAAATTCTGGAAGTTGAGGTACATAGCAGTGCAAAATTGAGGATGTGAAGAGACCTGGCCTATAGAACCACCAAGAGTCAGACACACTGAAATGTAACCTCATCTTCAAGTCCACAAGTCTTAAAGTTGCGGAGGTTGGACAAACCTGGCTTAGACTATTACCATTTCTTTTTTTCTTTAGTCTTTATAGTTTATGTTTTGGTAATTAATGAAGAAACATTAACAATTCTCATAAGCTGTAGAGATATTTCTTTCCATATTACCTTTGGAGGTTCAGGCTTGAAGGCTGGGGGTGGACTGGGATCCCTCAGAACTTCCCTGCTCCCAGCTTTTCTCATCTGAGCTCTCGGTTCAGGGCTAAATTTCCTTAGACTCTGCAAACAAGTAATAATAACCATGATGAATATATTCGCATAGTTCTGGCTTCGTGTAAAGAGAAATTACAATTTTGCAACTCACAGTAAAAAGGCATCTGAGTCCTTGCATCCCAGACAACAACATGCAAACAACATTCATTTATATCAGAAAATGATGCTAGTTATTTTCCAGACTTCTCTTTCATTATCGTATTTACAACATAAAGTTCTGAAAGAAGAAAATAAACCTCTTACCTCCTCATGTTGCACAGGTTCAGAGGACCGACCAATAGAAGAAACTCTTGGCTCATAGTATGGCTCATCAAGTTCATTATCTGTGTAAACCCCACCTTCCCCATCTGTGTCTTCCATATCACTGATTAGTCGACTATCACAGCTCAGATAGTCAGCACCCATGGCGGTTAAGTATGACATACGATCATCAATGTCATCATCCATTCCTTCCAACTGCAAAACAGAGGGTTTTGTTAAAGAGACTTTTGAGGGTCAGAACACAGGCAGTCCTCGACTTGCAACTGATCGCTTAATGACTAATCAAAGTTACAATGGATTCAAAAAAGTTACCAACCTATCCTTGATGTCGTGTTTGCTTGCATCACCCTTGCGCTGTGATTGCAATCCAGGTGCTTGGCAACTGGTGTGCATTTACAACTGATTGCAGCCTCCCAACCAACCCCCATTGGGTAAGCTGGATTCAGACTTAGAAACATGGGATTCATTTACTAACCTAATGATCTTTTTAAAAATGGCTGTAAAACGGAGTCCAATCATATGGTGATCTGACCTATGACCACAATGACTTATGATCAAAATTCTGGGCTCAATTGTGATCATAAGTCAAGGAATTGTATTAGGCAACTATTAGGGATATACTTGAGGCTGGCAAACTTTTCAGGCATCAATACAACCTGATGCAATAGCATGTTACCTAAAAATCAAAAGGTAAAAAGAATCGCTAAAACCAATGACACTGCTGCATCCCACAAGATTTCAGCACTTTCAATCTGAAGAAAGTCAGTGAAATTTAGCAATCCTATATTGACTTGTGAATATACTGAGAAAGACCCATGGATTTTGATGAATGCCTTAGTGCCCATTAGTATCAGAATGCCAAGTTTTTAACCATCAAACATTAGCCAGATTGTTTTTAATATGTCAACAATTAGGCACAATGACTATTGCATTAAATTCAAGAACCTTTACTGTGAACAAGGAGAGACTTCTCTATGCATATAAAGAATAAATTCCTCTATACACAGAAAGCCTTTCATTGCATAGAGGCTCTTGGACCACATTTCAGGTGAACATACATGCACGAACCAAAAGCATGTAAGCACATACCTTTCCTTCTGAAACCCACACTGCTTCATTTTGTTGTTGCTGAATAGTATCTTTAAGGCTGCCATACCAACCATCGTTGGCTGAATTTAGATCAATGGAAGCTGCAGAAATGAATTGTTGGATTAGTAAACCACTACTGCCAAACATTTCATTATCTTACTTTAATGGTTTTTCAACAATACAAGATCACGGCTTTTCTCCATCTGCTAACTACCTCACTGGTCACTATAAGTCTGTGAGAGGATGCTTAATATTTAAAGGCAGAGTAAAAGAATATAACAGCATTCCATCAATGCAAAAGTAAAAATGAGAACACTGGTGATCAGGAATGGATAATACTTCATTAATATAATATCCTTCCTGTTTGCTTTGTTCCAACTTAAGAAACATGTTATGTCATATTTGAAATCATTTTTCTACTTTGCTACTGATTTCTTCTTCTTACACTTGTAGTTTATAACCAATCCTAATAGACATTTTTCTCAGGACCTCCCCAACTGAACTCTTTTAAATATAGCTTAGAAGAACAAACAATATTTTGTGTGTGAGAGTAATCAGAATATATCTATTAATGTATTTAATACTGTAACTCATAGATTTACATTTACGCTATTTGGACCAAGCTTTCTGGGAAATGCTACGAACTCTGATTAGCTTATTCCACTGCCTAAGCCTTCCTCTAATTAGAGTATTTTTGCTTTTCCTATAATTGGAATATTTTTCCAAAACTATTAAAATTATCTTATCCGTATAAAAATATTGCTTTTTATCCTACTTCCAACAGAAATGTTATCTACCCAAAACTTGTGTATTCAATAGGATTTGGAGTTTGAATTGTTTAATACACTGTGGCATTTCCTGTGTGGCAATCACATAAACCTTGACTCTGTACACCAACAGATGCTTTCACAGAAAACAAGTGATGGTTTTATGCACCTGTAAAAAGATGAAAACATGTCTTCTTCAACTTATTTGCTTGATCATAAAGTTTCCGTGCACTCTTGTTGGATGTGGGAATTAGCCTTTGCCTCATCACTTTCACGCCTTGTTTGCTGTCTGGGTTGAAAAACACTACAATTGGGAACCACTGAGTGTAGTTTAACAGATCCACAGCTTTGGGAGTCACATCCAACAAAGCATGCTTTTCCTGTACAAGAAAACAGCAATATTGAGTTTATATTTGTAGGAAAGGGAAGAAAAACACAATATTTTTTTAATATGGTCTGCTACTTTTATTCCAATGGAAATAACACAAAAGGAAAAATATACCTGTTCAATAATTTGTCTCACAGTGTTCAAACGTACTACACCGGTGGTTTTCTCCGAACCTGCGTCTTTTGGTTCCGTTTCTGCAAGAATAATATGCCAGTTTTATCATATGTTTAAAGTTTGTCTTAGGAAATCACATTAACATGAGTTTTCAAACTTGGGTGCCTGAATGGAAAAATCTAAAAGTAATACATATTTTTGTTCAAAGTTCTAATATCAATCTAAAAGGCACTTAATAGTTTTAGATCAGGAAGGTGTTAGCTTTATTGATTAACCTATAGGCCATATCAAAGGACAAGGTGCAAATGCATATCACCATTAAAAAAAAGCTGGTTGCATCTTATGGTCTGGAGCATCTTATAGTGTAAAAAATACAGTACTCCTGGACAGACTCATGCAGTTTTCTTGACATCGGTCTGCCAAGAATGCCTAAAAAGCAGTTGGCCATTCCGTTCTTACATTTTTAATTTCCCAGTCTTTTCCTTACAAACCACGTAGCCGAGTACCAAGAAATTATTTGAAGTAGTAAATTCTTAAAGTATTTGGGGGAGAGATAGTCTAAGACATTTTTTCTTATTCATTTGTTTCATTGGCATCACTTTTTAATTATCTGATGTATTATTTTTCTTCAATTAATAACAAACATGAAGTCACTCACTGGCGGGCTGATATAGCGCTGGCAACTCATTATATAACCTCTCCATCGCGATGTCTGCAATGGGACCAAATATCACCACTGGCCTCCTAAAACCAGCTGCAAAGAAAATATATGTAGTTTGTTACCATGATTATAGGATCAAAGTGAAAAGCTAATCATTTAAGGTTTATTGTCATTAGAGGGAAAAGTTCAGTGCTGCCTCAATGAATTTTGCTCATATGACATTATCTTTCTCTTTTTTGACTTTCTACTCACTACATACCCATTGCTGTACAGGATTCCCCAAGACTATTGAAACAATTTTCAAAGTATATGGAGGCAGGAGAGGAGAGCAGAATTGCCTTCTTCCATTCCCTTGGTGAAATTATTTCAACAGGGGACATAGTTGGTTAGCAACCATTGTCTGTAAATCAGATACCTACCTGTAATTTCCCTCTTTATAAGGGAAAGTTTACAGTCATTAAGACTAGCTTCCTACAGGAATTAAAAAAATTAACTAGCAGTTAAAAAGTGATTAAGACCGTTGTTAACTTCTTATGACAAACTAGTAATATTGCCAGTTTTAGAAAATCTTTTTTTGTTTTTCTTCTTTTTTATGTTTTTTGTGTTCTTTTTTTGTATGTATATGTGTAGGTTCGTATTTATATGTCATGTTTTCTTTTTGTCTTTTATGTAAAAACTTAATAAAGATTTTTTTAAAAAACAGCAATTAGTAAGCCAGGTTTCAACACAAAGTCAACTCTTGATGAAGTCATTTGAGATGTTACGGACTCAAAAATTGTATCATTTTTGTTATAAGATGGGGTAAGACAGGGGTGTCAAGCCCGCGGGGTCACATTGTCGTCATGTGATGTATCATGACTTTTTCCCCCCTTTGCTAAACTGGGAGAGGGCGTGGCCAGCGCATGATGCATCCGGCCTGTGGGCCATCAGTTTGACACCCCTGGGGTAAGAGAAATGACACTTTCCCAATGTCTAAGAGCCATCAAGAAAGTTATATTTTCTCTTACACATTTTTTAAGAGTCAAAACTTCCTGTAGGGGTAATTTCTTCAGTGCCCATGGCTAGCTCATGAATTCTGGGAGTTGAAGTCCACAGGTCATAAAATTGCCATAGTTGCTCACCCGTAGTCTTCAGTCATAAAACTGAAGAATTATATTTTTTTAACATTTCCCCCTCCCCAAATGAAGTATCTATCTATTATAAATAAGAATACTGGTGCTCAATTCTTAAATGTTGTTCCTCACTCACCTTCCCTGAGCATAACCCTCTCATAGGCTGGAAATTTTGTGCCAACAGATGCAATTGCTGTTAGATCTTCTCGGCTTTTCTTCAGATTCTTTTTCATTCCTGACCGCTGGCCACGCATCCGCCAGAAGTCAGCCCTATCACTGGAACCATCTCTCTGAGAATTTTGAACACTGGCCAACTGTTCAGCCCTGAAAGGGAGAGCATTTGTTCCATTTTTCAAAAGCCAACAATGAGAATACACTTAAGATCAAAGTTTTAAGAAAGAATATGATTAAAAAATATTTAAATATTTTATCCTTAACATAGTCATAGGAACACAGAAAGTGAGTCTTCATATATGTGCTGATGGCTGTAATGGCCATCTCTTGAGCTGAGGCGTTCTCATAAGAATCCACACAGGAGCTTTCCTGGCCCCCTATATTACGTTACTCCATCAATTCATTTGAATAAGAATAGATAAAGGTGTGTCCTTGTTGGAACAGCGCTAAAATTATTCCTTGCCCCTGGTGGTCCTAGTTCTACCTATACCTATTTGTACATCGAACCTGATTTAAATCAAGCTTCAGTGGGATGATCAAGAAATACACTGCAGGATAGCCTTTAGTAAGGTAGCAATGAAGGCCCTGAACAAGTTATTCTGAGCCAATGACCAAGTCTATAACTACAAAAACTAGAATAAAATCTTTGTTTTTCCTCTCAAAGTCCACGGATGAGAAATTTGGACTTTGAAGTAGCAGGATTAAAAAGTATTGATGCTTTTAATATTTAATGTTGCATAAGGTTTATGGCTACGATTAGCCAAGAAAACAAACATATATAGAACAATTCAGTCCAGGGCTGTTACTTAAGGAATAAATTTCCAGGTCAGATTATCATATATTGGGCATGTTATGTAAAGACCCAGATTCTTGAGCAAGCAGCAATGGATGCACCACTGAAAGACTTGAAGGACCAGGTTTGAAGGACAATCACCCTGAAAAAGATTTATCTGTACGATTACTAAGAACAAATATCAATTTGACAACATAAGATAACATCATTTTTGTATACTGCGCTATGATATAATCATAGTGATACAGAATAAAAGGTAAGGTACCCCATGTTAAATTTATAGGAGAGTAACATACCTGCTTTTATTCGGAATCAACCCTTTCTCCAATTCACTGTCAATTCTCACTGCCAACCAATGGCCCAGCTTCCCATCATACAATGTGTCAACCACTCGGAAAACATCACCCCTGGTGAAAGCCAAACTTTGTGGAGTTTCTTTTTCACATTCAAAGTGGGTCCTTATGAAGAAAGAATCCCCTCTACCACAAGCCATTATGTCTCGATAAACTGGGAGGGGGGAGAAGGAAGGAAAAGACATGACAAAGACCTTAAGTATTATTATTTGCTTCCATCAAATAAACACCTAAGAGCCATAGATATAGAAGAAAAGAAGATGCTTTTATATCATTTTTCACACAGGACACTATTTTTTTCGGTACATTACACAGAAATCAACTTCTGAATTCAACATGCTATATCCTACCACCAATGGCTCATTTTTTTAAAAGAATCATATATATTAGCAGATGTTTCCCATAAATTTATAATAGCAACAGTATAAACAAATAAGTTATTCCTGTTAACTTTTGTCTGCGGAATAATAAAATGTTTTTGATCACTTGGCATTTTTCTCATTTCAAAAATTGGAGATCTCTGTTTTTAGCACCAAGGTAAATAATGCTTTAACCACTATGCAATTTAACAAAGAATCAGTGGTCTACATAGCTATCTTAAAAACTTGAGATGTTTATTAGAAAATTTACATTATTGTAACTAATAAGCATTCCTAAGAATATGATAAGCATCAATAGATATAAACAGAACAAAAGATGAAACAAGAAAATAAATAAAAGCAGCACATTAGAAACATGCTATTCTTTTACAAATTACATGTTCATACGTACCATCATATTTGCTCTGAGCCAAAATTGTAACAGTATCACCTTTAGGAATTTCTAGTAGGTACAGAACAGCATCCTCTCGAATAATACCTCTAAAGTCTTGACTGTTTACCTGGTGCAAAGGAAACATACTCAGCTTTAGTATTTCTTTCACATTTTTATATACTGCAATTTTAGGTAACCATATGATACTTTTTAGTAGTTTACCCTTTACATTACTGCAGCTTTCAGTAACCAGGTATATCAACTTATTGCTATGAGACTTACATCTTTAAGGCACAAGATTGAAAAAGCCTACAGAAAAATAGGGAGTTTACCTGAGTGATTTCACATATTCCATTATAATATTGTAAATCACAATCAACGTTATTCACCATGATTTCCTTAAAAACAAATCTTACATTTAAACTAGGCAACTCAAGAATATTGACATTAGTTGACATATTATAATCTGTTAATTATAACAGACAGCATAGAAAAGCAAGGGAATTTGGTGATGGGAGTTTTTTTTCTTTCATAAAAAATTGAAAAGAAATAAAATAAATATTTATCTCAAACAAACCACTAAACAGATTTCCTAAAAGTCAATTTCAAAATTGTTCTCATAATTATAAATATCAGGGATATTTTTTCAGTTAAGTTGCTTAATATATTTTCAGTAGAAAATAATTAGGCATGCAAACCTTAAGAATTTGATCTCCCTCCTTTAGGCCTTCCTGTTCTGCTGAGGTCCCTTCTTGAATTCCGGCAACAAATATTCCTACATCATTCCCACCAGCCAACCGGAGACCCACACTCTCTCCTTTCCTGAACTGGACCATTTTTGTATCGGGACTTAAAAGAGAAAACAATGGTGTTATTTATTTCAGTTTAAAATATAATAAGATATATATAATTTGCGTAGCAGTGTTTCTCAACCATAGCAAGATATATGGGATTCAACTCCCAGGATTTCCAAGCCAGTGGAAAGTGTAGTCATTAGAGTGCTGCCTTTGACATGGTAGACTGGAGTTCTTGGGAAGAAACCCTAATGCTACACCTGTCTACCTCGGATATGAGTGACATGAACTTAAAGAGTCATGTTGGTTCAGACATCACCCAGGTTAACCAAGTCTCCATCAGATGTTAGGAGTCAGAACAATCTGACAAGTGGCCTACTGGAACAAACTAAGGATGAGATAAGAGACTCTGGAATTGATGAAATGCTATTACAGCATTAGTCCTAATGAGAGGGGATATGAAATGTTTGAAGGAACTATGGATGGACAGAAAACCAACATCCACACTAACTGAGAAGTAGCTTTATCTGTGTGTTTTTTAATAAAACACTTTTTCCATTATTACAATTATTTAAAACAGCAAGTTTTATAAGAAATCAAAACAATAGTCATAAAAGTTAAAAACTCATACCCATATATTGCTTGGTCCTCAGGACTTGGCTGAAGAAATATTCTTGTTGCTGGTTTTGAATGTACAACTGCATACATATATACAAAATTAAAAAAACAAACAAAACTAAGAATCTGCTTCTACTTTAGTCCTCAATAGTAAAAAACAATTAATCAGATATTAAGTAAATTTTACTTAAAATAATTAGTATTAATATCTGTGTCTTTGCTCCTAGTAAATATAGAATGTGTAAGATAATGTACAGTATAGCTGAACTTTTATTTGTTAAGTATGCAATTCCACAAAATAGAATTTTTTTTTCTATTTGCAGTAATTTCCAAAGATGCAGCAAAATCATAATCCTGTAGCACATCAAAACAAACAACTTATGGCACCTTCCAATGTTCTTATTCAACCTCTAATATTGTACACCTTAATATCTCAAAGGAAATTTCAAAAATCTATTCTATTCTATTATAAACCACTATATAAATTGGTATGCATATTAGACTAAGACATTTTTATTAACCACCGCTTATTGATTTTGCTTTAATAACTTTTTCCCTACATTTACAGACTGTTTCTTCAACAACTTTCTACAATGGGTCACCAAATATGCTAAAACATAGTTTATTGGTCAAATCTTGCTCAATAAATCATTGTTGATTGGGCACCCAGTATGCTACTCCATTAAAAATTGTTGCTTCCCACTCAGTACATATGGGCAGAGTAGGTGTGTTTCAGATCTCCTCAATTTACTATTCTCATCTTGTGGGACTGAGAAAACATGTCTTCTTTGACACTGCCCTTGTCCTCTCTACAGCATCCCCCAGCAAAGGTACATAAGGTGCCAAATCTTCTGTGGTTCCAGAAGACTTAGCTCTGTTCCTAAGATCTGGAGCT
The DNA here is from genome assembly GCA_032468135.1 of Calamaria suluensis. Taxonomy (NCBI): domain Eukaryota; kingdom Metazoa; phylum Chordata; class Lepidosauria; order Squamata; family Calamariidae; genus Calamaria; species Calamaria suluensis. The sequence goes on from JANHFP010004951.1 coordinate 67,619, forward strand.
GGTCCATTGTGAAGCCTCTATCATTTTGCTGTAAGCCAGCGGTTCTGAAGCTCCGCCTGCAGACTTGGGGTATACCAGAAACCGGGTCTCATAAACGACTGAAGCTCCATCGGTGTGAATGCGGGATGTAGCACACAAAACCACCCCTCCCTGGTCAGTGGAAAAGCCTCACTCTACAGAACCAGTCCCTGGTACCCAAAAGGTTGGGGGCCACCCAGAGTCTTTTGGAGTGGGTGATCATAGATAACAATAATGATTATAACAATAGCACAATAGAAATAAATACACTAAAAATTATCTGATTGGTTGTGGCTTTTTTGCATTGAAGGACTCCCAACTTGTGAGAGTAGCTTAGAGGGTTCAACTGCCTGAAGCAGAAGAAAAGTGGACTCTTTATTATTCAGTCCTATGAATCACTAATCAAATTGTGTAGCTACATAGTGGAAACCAGGATGCCTCGTTACCGAATCCGAAGGATCTCAAAAGAAAACAGCACTAACCTGGCGGATCATCTTGGTACTTCACTTGACTATTTGTCTCTGGTATTGAAGCAGCTGTGGAATCCACAGTGGATCGAAAAGGGGTGGGCATTGCTCCCATCTTTGAAAGTCTATTGGTTGGCTCTTCTTTTGCACTTTAATACAAAAATCAGATACTGTTAAGAACAAAGCAAAGATTCTGTGTCATAACAAAAAGTAGATGACCATTAGGTATGCATCTCACCTATTTTTTTCCTTTTCATTTGAAGAATGGTAGTCTATGTCAGAGTGATGCAGTCTTCTGTCATCCTGAGGTGAGTAAGATCGGTTTGACTCTATTTCTGAAATATCTGTTGGGAGAACATAGTACAGTCTGAAAAAGTTACCACCACCTGTAATTTTAATGTTTGTTGATGTGCATGCATAATAAAAGGCTTTCTTCTTTTAAGCACTGACAGCAAAAATACTTTCTGAAATTAAAGAAAGCTGATGTTACGAGGTACTTCCACTAGGAAACTAAACACGCCAGGCAGAAAATTAAACCATTGTTAACTTTGCTTACCAAACAGGTCTAAACTTAAGAGATTTCGTAGCTTTTCTTTGATGTCATTCAATGAGCCTTATATAGCTTAACAAGAAAATATGGAAGCAGACAAGGGATATGAAATGGATGTTACATGTATTACTGTTATGAGCTATCTCTTCTCCCCCTTACGTTTTGTGTGCTTTTCTTTTTGTTTTATTTTAAGTTGGTGACAAGGGAATCATACTATTAAAGTGACAGAAATAAGGAAAAGGGGAATTTTGGTATAGACTTTTTTGTATCTTAAAATGAAAGTAATAAGAAAATGTGGTAAAATTGAATGATGAAAGATTAGAAATTAATTTAAGTATGTATTATCAACAGAAAAGTATAAGCTGATTGAATGCAATGATTATGACTAAGTTTGATTAGAACTATTTGTATTAGAATGTAGGATGCTCAGATGCCACACTGTTCACACACTGATGTAACACTTGATTTAAAAAAATGAATAAAATGTAAGAACAATAATCCTCATTCAGATGAAGCCTTTGAAAAAACGGTAGCATCAGATAATCTGTGGCAATACTTAGGGCTGGCTTAAAAATTATGACCAGTCACTTGAAAGCCGCTGTAGTAGTAGCTTCTAGGGAAATGGAAATATCCAGATTGTCATTTCTTATTGTGTAGTTATCCTGGGAGTCACGGGAGCAGTAAGGCAGCATTCTTCTCTTGAAGCCTTAGGCCAAAATAGATATCTATCTCTTGATATTCTGGGATGTATCCAAAGACAGGCAGAGGAAGTAAGGTCCTTTCAAGTATGCACAATCCGGGGATACTTGCCTCATTTGGTCCTAGCCCTATTTTGACCCAGAAATCACGATTTTGGAAGATTAAGGGGAAAGACTCATATTCTAAATTTTATAGCTGTCACCTGGCATCTTAAGGCACTTGATTTTCTTTAAACTTTAAGGCAGTGGTGTCCAACCTTTCCAGCTCTGCAGACCAGTGCCAGCGATGGCGGCAGGTGGGGGAACAGAGAAGGTTCAGTGCTAAGGGAGCTTTGCACACAACTGTGCATGCTCACTGCTTGTGCAAATGGCGTTTCATGCACCGACTTGCTTGCCTGCCGCTTGTGTGGCTCAGTTCCCAATGGGTCGTGGCCCAGGGGTTGGGGACCCTTGCTTTAAGGCATTCCTTTTGCTTTAAAGCCCATCAAAATCAAATTAAACTTGAGAAAAACTCCATCCGTTATGCAGACATAGTAATGTCACCAGTCTTCTTTTCTCTCAGAGACTTTTTAGGGACAAACAAATTATAAAGATGACGTCAATACTGGGAAGAAAATACTTCCTGTCACCAGAAGCAACCTTAGATTTATTTTCTTTAGGTCCCCTTTCAAAACCAGTGAAAATGAGCTATCCAAGATTCCAGCTTTTTTAGGAAAACTGGGGTAAGGTATGCCTGATATTGTCTGCCTGAGCCATGAAGTCCTGCCAAGGATTATGAGCATTTACTGCGTATCTGAATATGGAAGAAAATTGATAACTATGAAATAGCACGGGATAGACAGCAGGTTTATTTAGAGGTATTTGTCTCTCCAGTATCAGGAACGGAAGCTATGAACAACATGGAAAAATAGAACGTGATATGAAACATACCTGTTCTATAGCTGATTCCTGAAGGGCTCATTATTGTCTTAGCTTGAGGCGTGCTCAAGCTCCTTATCCCTTGCCTCAAAAATCTGGCCATGATTAAGAGACCGTTGTTGTTTTTCCACACAACAGACACAAAGATTTTGCATACAGACGTACTTTTAGATCTATTTAGGATGCAGCATTCTACACATAGATGTTGCTCACAGCTCTTTTGAAAACCGTTATAACATTTGAACAGTTTAAAAGGTGTCATTTGGCTTTCTTACCATCCATTTCTGACTCGCTGTCCTGCATGGTAGGAATGTTAATTAGAGTTTGTTTTCTGTCTCTCATAACAACCAACTGGAGTTTTCCTCTTGATTTCTCAATCAGTTTTCTAGCATCTGATAAGGACATATTCTCCGTCACTGTACCATTGATCTGAATGTGTAAAACAAGAAGATTGATTTCTATCTGAAGTTCAAAGAGTTTCCACCCAGTATTTGCAAGCAGGCAATTAAAACAATAAGGTTATATGTTTTTACATCCCCATTAAGAAATTAATGTTTCTTTGTACATTGACATACTTTGAGAATGATGTCCCCTTCATGCAAATTGCCATCCTTTGTTGCCAGACCAGTACTAGTCATTTCTTTGATAAAAATCTGACTTCCAAGCCGCAGGCCATATTCTGCAAGAGGAATAGGAAGACAGAGTTTTGCAATTTATCTACTAAACATATTGCATACTAGCGATTTCCAAATTTTGTTTTTAAGAAGGATCTGTCAGTTTTTTTGACCAGAAGCTTTTTGTCCCTGCAATTCCCACATTTTAGCCTGAGGGTGTCACTTTTTATCTATAAATCAAAGATATACAAGTTAAAGTTGGCTATTCTGAGACTCACAAACAGGTTAACTATCATAATTCAAGCAGGCACCACATACAGAGTTGGTAGATTATACTCAAAAAACAATTCACATAGGCACAATTTACTGCATAGGACCTTATGAACTTTCAACATTGCAATTATCTATTGAAATTCAGACAGAATTTCAATGGGATTGTATCACCAGATCATCTAATCTAATTTTCTACTGCAGGAGAATATATTCCATCCAACCTTTGTTCAAGAGTATTCTGAACAAAGACAGTTTGTCTATTCAGATAGCTTATTCCATTATCAACTGTTTCTATTATCAGAAACCATCTTTCTCACAGTTGGTTATCTGCATTTTCTTGTAAATGTAAAGTACAGTTCAGTTCTTTTTCTCTTCAAAGTACAGAGAATAAATTTATATGGCAGTTATTTCATGCTTTTGATGATTATCATACTGCCTCTTAAATTATCTTTTATTTAGGCATTTCTAACCTTTCCACCTAAGAAATTTGACTTCTCAGTACTTCTGCGCACATTCCAAAGATAACTGATGTTACTTAAGGACAGTGTCTCATTTCAAGACACTATTTATTCCATATAATCTGAGAAAAATTGTTTTGAGTACAAGATTATCTCCCTCCCTCTTTAAATATAGCATTCTAAATTCAACTTTGCTTCATGCAAAATTTGAACTTTTTTTTGCAGATTTATGGATATATCCCCAGGATGCATTCAAAAAGAGATATTAAGCAAACAAATCTCAACCTATTAATAACACAAAAGGTGGGCATTTTTCTTACATTCCACTTTATTGTGGAAATAATTTATTTTGAGACTGATCTATCCAAACTAGCATTGCAAACAAAACAAAACAAAACAACAAAATAAAACATGTCTCCTCCTTTATGGTTAGAAATATTTCTAAGTCTCAAAGGAGAAAGTTATATATCTATCTGATATCTATTTATTCATTTACATAAACAAATGTGCCAAATAAAATTTAAAATACTTAGGCACTTTACAATAGTTTTAACTCTAATGAATGAATATCCTATATCCTGGAAATCTGTACATTTTCAGAATCAGGGAACCCATTTGGAAATTTGAGAGCCCAATATGGACTTTCAGATAAAATGGTTGTAGGATCAGATATAGATGACTAAAGATCACTGGCCAGCAGCTATACACTTTTTTATTTTCTACGAAATATTTAATATCTACAAATGGCCTGCAGATATTGCTGGAAATCATGGATGAGATCTACTCTGTACCATGCTAAATTCCTATACAATTAGGTAGGGAAATAACAAAGAACACATTACCAGGCACACTACTGCCTCCCTCTGGCAACTCAATGGCTATTGGTACACAGCGGGTTTTTCCCTCCACATACATATGCAACTACAACTTGCCAGTATCTCCCTCTTTAAGTTTACAGGTTGTCTTTTTTGAAAAGAAGAAAAAATTGTGCAACATCAACAAAAGTGGTTTTTGCATCAATGAGAGTAAGACAAAAAAAAAGGGGGGGGGGGAAAGAGGACACATTTCTTCAACCTGTATTTTAGGACTTGCCTTCGTTTGATTTGCTTTTTGTGAGAAGAATACTAAGAGGCTCTTCCTCTGTTCTACAGTTGTATGGGTCAGAGGCAGGACTGTGGGTATTCAGCCTATCTTTGCTAGCACTCTTTCCTTCCCTCCCACGCTGAGGGTCAGGACGAGGTTGCCAGTCATAATCTCTTGGTAGACTCCTGCCTCCATCATACCCATAATCATAGGTATCATATCGATCAAAGCTCCGCCCTCTGCTTCGGGGCCGCTGGTAGTCACGGTCCAAACTTCTCTCTCTATCCATGCTGTGGCCCCGGCTTCGATCCCGACTGAAGCTGCGTTCTCTGCTCTGGTTGCGCCCTTTATTGGGGGCCATTCTGTAGCCCCTGTCAAGGTTGTCTCCCCAGCTCTGGCTACGGCCTGCATTTCCGCTGTGCCAACTCCTTTCGGTGTAGCCGCTTCGAGTGCTTCGACGGTCAAACTCTGCATGATTATCCACAGCGTCAAAAGCTCTGTAGTCGTAGTCAAGGGACGGGCTTCGTTGAACTGCGGAGACTTGTACCTTACGCGGCCTTTTCACAACCTATTTACGGGATATAAGAACAAAGTTGCCTTTTTAAACAGGAGTCGATCATTTTATATAGGTAGTCCTTGACTTACAAACATTTGCTTAATGACCATTAGAAGTTATGACAATGCTGGAAAAAGTGACTTATGACCAGTCCCTGCCTTTACAATAGTTGCATTGTCCCCACAGTTGTGCGATCAAAATTTGGGTGGTTGGCAACTAGCATGTATTGATGAAGGCTGCAGTGTCCCGGGGTAATCACCATTTGTGACACCCATGATCGCCATTTCTGACTTCCCCAAGAGACTTCTAACAAGCAAAAAAGACAGAGGAAGCTGGGTTCACATAATGATCACATGATTCATTTAACGACCATGAGAAAGGGGTTATGAAATCAGGCCTGAATCACTTAATGACTGTGTTGCTTATCGACAGACGTTCTGGCCCAAAGTCACTCATAAGGCTTTTATGACTAAGGCAGGATTAGAACTTCCTGGTTTCTAGGCCAGCACCTTAACCACTAGTCCAAACTGGTGCTCCCTCTGGTCTCAGCCTTTCACAAATAAATAATAATACACTTACAATGACAGCAGTTTTCCCACTTTTTCTTAGTTGCTGCACAGCAAATGCATGGGCCACATTTTCCATGGGTGTGCCATTAACCATAACAACTCTGTCATTCTCTCTGGAGAAGAAATGAATAATTTTTTTTAAAAAAAAAAAATAGGACAACATTAATTCTATTCTGGTTGAAAACATGGGGATCTGCTAATTCTGCCACAACTACAAGTGTCCATATAGGAAAAAGCCTCATACTTTTAGTCCCGTACTACTCCCAGATTGTCCCCTTTGGCCTTTAATACCCCAGAAACACTGTAGAGAAACAGTGTAAACTTTTACCTGTTTTGGGCATGTGGACCTACAGCAGAACTGCACTGATCCTATTGGGTTTTGCTTACAAACATACACTTTCTACTGATAGAAGAGAATATTCGCAGCTCAATCTTGAATTATGGGATCCTTGGTGCTCTCTGGGCTTGGTGGTTTTCTTGCAGACATTTCCTCAACAGTGCACCAATGATGTCACCTAGTTTGGTAATAAAATGTCTGCAAGAAAACCACCAAATTTAAAGAGTGCCAACGACTCGGTATACATTCTATTTCATTACAGGAATCATAGATGATTACTGCATGTAGTTTAATACAAATACTATTTAGAGATGTAAGCAATGTTGAAGAACCAAATTGATGAACCAAATAATAATAACCATGAAGCCATACAGTAATGGCATTTCCCCATTTCTTTTGTTTGGCTACAATGAGAAATACTGCATCATCATCATCATCCCAAAAGGTTTGTTTATTTTTGTGCTATGTTATTCTCTGAAGAAACTCAGAAACTGCCAGTTGTTCCTGAATGCTGCCTTCCACGGTAGAACAATATAAAGGTAAAGGTTTCCCTCGCACATATGTGCTAGTCGTTTCCGGCTCAAGGGGGCAGTGCTCATCTCCGTTTCAAAGCCAAAGAGCCAGCGTGGTCCAAAGACGTCTCCGAGGTCATGTGGCTGGCATGACTAAACGCCAAAGGTGCATGGAACGCTGTTACCTTTCCACCAAAGGTGGTCCTTATTTTTTCTACTTGCATTTTTACGTGCTTTCAAAACTGGTAGGTTGGCAGAATCTGGGACAAGTAACGGGAGCTCACTCCGTTATGCGGCACTAGGGATTCGAACCGCTGAACTGCCAACCTTCCAATCAACATGCTCAGCGGCCTTACCCGCTGAACCACGTCAATATAATATTATTATTATTATTATTATTATTTATTAAATTTTTATACCGCCCAACTCCTCACGGACTCTGGGCAGTGTACAGCCAACAATTCATTTAAAAACA
>JANHFP010004953.1:27374-37527 GCA_032468135.1 Calamaria suluensis
AATTCTACGCGGGAGAAAACCTGAACAACCGAAGATCCATATATATATATATATATATATATTCTTCTTTTAAGAGAAGAATGAAAAGAATGCATGGATTCCCATTGTCTGGGGTTGTCCAGCTGTGATATCCCCAGCCTTCCCAACAGCTCTCTTGAAAGCGGGACTCTCAGAAGCTGCTTAAGAAAAGCTCGAGTGATGAGAGCCGGACGGCGATGGGTGATTTAAAGAGCTCATAAACAGCTGGCAGCAGGCTGCAGAATCGGCAGAAAGCAATAAAGAAGAGGGTTTGTGTGTGTTTTTTTTAAAAAAAGAGAGAGAGAGAAAGAAAAGAAAATATTCTCCCCGGATCGTACGTCTTCTGTGTTATCCTTATCCGGAATTCATGGTCTCGAGACCCTGGAGCAACTATCCACACTAACTATCCTGGGTAATATACATTTCTGTCTGCAACATAAGCGTGCAAGGAAATCTCCGTACCCCCTTGCACGACACGTCCTCAGCTTATGACCATAATTCCCCCCTCTCCCTTTTTTTTTTATGGCCTTCCTCCCTGCTGCCTGGCAGTCCTTAAGTTAGGAAGGCGAGCCTTCAGGGAACCTGGGTGCCTCACTGACCCACTGCAAAAGGGTGTTCATGCCTCCCTCTCTCTCTCTCTCTCTCTCACACACACACACACACACACATATATGTATATGTACAGGGGATACCACAACCATCATAAATACGAGTTTTAATCACGGGAGTGTGGGAATGGTGCAACGTTCATAAGCGAGCGAAATATAAATCATTATATGTATGTATGTATGTATGTATGTATGTATCTGTCTGTATATATGTATCTGTCTGTCTGTCTGTCTGTCTGTCTACTTACTTACTTACTTACTTACTTACTTACTTACTTACTTACTTACTTACTTACTTACTTACTTACTTACTTACTTATTTACTTTTCTATACCATCCCCCTCCCAACAAATGGGACTTGGGTGCGGTGTACAGGCAATTTAAAACAACCATAGGTAACGATAAAAACCTAAATAAAACTGACTTAAAGCTACTAAAAATACCCTAAAAACAGTAGAAATTAAAATTAGAAAATTAAAATTATCAAAATGTTTGGCATCCTGAAAACACCCCGTTTATGTGTGTATGTATGTATATGCATGTATGTATGTAAATGGGATGCGGTGGCTCAGCGGGTAAGGCGGCTGAGCTTGTCGATCGGAAGGTCGGCAGTTCAGCGGTTTTGAATCTCTAGTGCCACGTAATGGGGTGAGCTCCCGTTACTTGTCCCAGCTTCTGCCAACCTAGCAGTTTCGAAAAGCACATGAAAAAATGCAGGTAGAAAAAAACAGAGACCCCCTTTGGTGGGAAGGGAAGGGCGTTCCGTGCGCCTTTGGCGTTGAGTCATGCCGGCCACGTGACCACCAAGACGTCTTCGGACAGCGCTGGCTCTTCTTCAGCTTTTGAAACGGAGATGAGCAGCGCCCCCTAGAGTCTGAAATGACTGGCACATATGTGTGAGGGAAACCTTCACCTATAAACATTTGGGGTTTTTTGTATTTTGTGTTCCATGGTTGTTGTTATTCCTCCTTTTTTCTTCTTGTTATACTTGTTCTCGTTGGTTTTTATATTGTAAGTCATGCATATCGTCGTTTCAATAAATAATAATAATAAAAAATTATAAAAAAAAAAAGAATGCAGTGAGGATAATATGAACTTTTAGACTTGGATTATCTGTTGGATATGATATAAATTAAGGAATATAAGGCAATATATACTCATTATTTAACATTATTTAATATCATTTAAACCCGGATTAACAGGCTGTTGAATTAAACATGGAAATATAACCTTTCCCTTCTCCCTACGCTATGAAAACCAACAAAACTATTTTTTTTAAAAAAAAAAAGAAGAAGAAGACTCAAGACCCCTGAAAGACCAAGCGCGCACACACCCAGTTCTCCCTGGCAAGAGGTTTGAAAGCAGGGCTGCCCAACTCAGGGTCATTGAGGGCTGCGGTTGACCTTGTGGATGGAGGGGGTGGGCGTGGCCAGCGGGGCGGGTGGGGCCATCTTGAGGCCACTCCCCCAAACTGCTGGCACGCTTCCTCTTCCCGTTAGGGTAGACTTGAGCCAAAGCCATGCAGTGCTGGCCCCTTACACCAGGGATGGGACACAGGGTCTCCTGCTTGCGGGGTGAGGGTTGGACTAGGTGACCTCCAAGGTCCCTTCCAGATCCCCTTCTGGGAATCTGTTCTCCTTGTTTGGACCCACGAGCCCCGTAATCTGGGTCGGCCTTATCTTCTGCAGGCAGCCCAGCCCTTGTGCTTGACGTTTTGGCTTGGCGGTTAAGCAGCAGGGGGAGCTAAATTCCGAGCAAACGTTTCCTCCAGGAGTCTGGCCTTGGCGGGGGGGGCAGGATTCGAATCCGAGGCCGGGCGAGGTGGGGCTTGGTCTGTCTTGTTTTTACCCCCCCTTTGGGGAAAAAAAACCAAAGAAAACAGCTTATCTTAAAAGCAGCTTCTAGGAAAGTGATGGAGGGCACGTACATATTAGGATTTAATATGTATTTTAACTTTTGTGATTATGTATTTTATGTCTCGATTATGGCTGTACACCGCCCCGACTCCGCGAGGAGAGGGGCGGTATAGAAATTTAATAAATAATAATAATAATAAAGTACCAAATGTGCTTGATGTGTAGGGAGGGAAAAATCCAACCTTCAATCCCATCCTTGGGCTTTCCTGTTTGATGATGCTGTTGTGCCCCACTTAACCATTCTGGAACGCCGGCATCCCCCTCCTCCTCTTCCTTCAGAACCCCAGTTTTCTCCTAGCAAGCCATGGTTTCCTTGAGAACGCAGGAAACCGCCTTAGAATTTTAAATTTTAAATTGGATCAGCCTTGAAATATTTGGTTTTTAAGTTTTAAATGATACATGTGGCATTGTTTTTGTTTTAACATGGCTGTAAACCGCCCCGAGTCTTCGGAGAGGGGCAGTATATAAATTTAAATAAAACTAATTAAATAAAACTAGAAAAGAGCCAAGGGAACTTATTTGTGTGTGTGTGTATGTGTGTGTTGCTGCACAATTTTTGGAAGCCTGTTGCAATAGGCTGGGGGCCTTCTCTGCAAGCTCGCCCAAGTTTCTTTCTTTCTTTCTTTCTTTTTTAAAGTTTTAGTTGGTTTTACATTTTTTGCATAGGGTAAGGTAAATGGGACAGTAAATTCTGTTACAACAGAGCAAGTATGAGATATCTCTTATACAAAATAATAATAAAAAATTCCAAAATGCAATAAGAAAAATCTATATATGTTAAATTCCTCCTTCTTGGGCATAGATTCTATTACAAATTATTACAAGTTTCTTTCAAGGGGGGGGAATCTGGGCCCCGCAGATTTATATTCCTTCTCCCAGGTTCTGAGCGAAAGGATCCTGAAATCTGGTTTACTCAAGCCTTCGGCCTCCTCCTTCCGTGCAATTATTCAGATGCTCCAAACTTCTTCAGTATGGAGGTTTGGGTATTAGTGGGCTGGAGGACTCTGCAGCTCTTTGAGGGTCTCCCTCCCTCTCCCCCCCACCCCTCTTTTCCTCTTCATTTCTTCTCCTTCCACTTTCCAGATGAGGAACTGCCTCATGGGAGATTTCGACAGACTTGCCCAAAAAGATAGAAAAGACAGAACCACCCAAAAAGGAAGAGCAGTATGGCAAAACCCGTTTTCCGGTTTCATTGGTGTAAAGCAGTTTTGTTTCCCCATCCCCCCCCCCAAAAAAAAAATAAATAAATCTGGGCCACTTTTAAGAAGTGTAGACTTTTTGAGTCCCAGAATTCCCCCAGCCAGCATTGCTGACTGGAGAATTCTGGGAGTTGAAGTCAGTCCACGCCTCTTATCAGCGGCCCAGATTTGAAAATCCTGCAGTAACAATCAGAAGAGAACGTAGCTCGGGATTCCCGTGGTGTTCCCTGAGCTTGGTGGTTTTCTCGCAGACATTTTATTACCCAACTAGGTAACATCATCAGTGCTAAAAAGGGAGTTGGAAGCAAGCAAACCCCCTCTCCCTTCTAGCACGGATTACGTTAGCTAGCTGGGCAACGAAACGTCTGCAAGGAAGCAACCAAGGAGCGTAGATTGGTTTCTTGGGACAAACACCTCTCATCCGTGTATCTCTGTATTTTAATGCGTTTGCACAATCAAGACCTTTCATTAACGGAGTCCTGCGCGAATTCCTCCCCGTCTCCTTTTCCCGCAGCCAAAGAAACCCCAAAACTGCCATTAAACCACAACTTCCCATCACCTCCAAAAGAAAAAGTTGTTCGGGGACGTCCAAACTGTCGGGGGTTGGAGTAGAAGACCTCTAGGGTCCCTTCCAACTCTGTTATTCTATTCCATTCAAACCAACCTGGATAAAAAAAAAACCTCTTGTCGGTTTTAAGCCTTTTTTTTGATACGTGCATTGTTTGGTTAGTGAGTCAATTTCTGTGGCTGCCTATCTTGCCTTGTAAGGTTCACAACACACAAAAAAAGCTCGCAACAACACATTAAAAAAGGCCATCAACAAAGAGTTAAAAAAAAACAAAAAACTACCATGGTGCTGAGGGTTACCCCAAAGAGAACAATCTACAAAAATCTCTCGACAGACTATATATCTAACTAACCGCTCATCCTCAGTGGATGATGATTTCCTGCTCCAGATGTCGGGGGGGGGGGGGGAAACTGTGGGTTGCTCGCTGGCAGCAAAATTAGCTGCTTGGGGGAACGCGTGAAATAAGTGGGCGTCTCTCCGTTTATTGCATCCAAAACAGGGGTGGAATCTAAAAATTGGTGGCCACCGTTTCTGTGGGCGTGGCCACGTTGACATCATGCATGTCACTCACTCCCGTCATATCCTCCATTGCTAACCTTCTGCCTGAGGGTCAGTTGTCTGAATCCCCCGGGGCCGGATTAAGGCTGTGTGTTGGAGCACCCAGTTCAAGAGTGCCATTTGCCAATATATTTTTGCAACCGGGGTACCACCACAGCTGTCATGGTCCAAAGTTGCCTCGCGCTCAAGGAAGAGTTGAAACTCGGGGAAGACTCGGATGGGGGAGCTTGCTTCAAATGCAGCCTTCTGCTGAAAGGAGAAAGCCAGCAAGCCAGGTTTCACCACCAACACTTGCATGGCACCAAGACGATGTCTGTGGGAGTCATCACCAAGTTCAAGAAGGAGAGACCATGACTTGCTCACGCCTTGATCTTACGGTCCATTTCTCACCAAAGATGCACCCATTCTTGTCTGCTTCGCACCAGAACTCCTTCTTCAAGGAAGAAACAGTTTCTCCCAGGAATCGCCTCCGTTGGCGTTGCCTTCAGACTTCAGGGACACTATGGGGTGGTCCATCAAACTGCTGAGGCCAAATCATGCAGCTGCTGTCAAGTCTTAGAGTAGTTGCAACACCATTGCCACCAGACAGGAAGGGAAGGGGAGGAGGAGGTTGTGAGGGAATGGAGTCTCAGGGCGGAGGGGAGAAAGCGAAATTGTTTATTTATACAATGCCGATGTACATACAATCAGACAGAATGAACTGAGCAGAAGCCCAAGCCAAAAAAAAGAGAGAGAGGGAAAAAAATTGATAACCAATCAATCTCCTGTTGCATGGAATGCATTGTAATTAAAAAGCCATCTCAGCTCACGTACACCAGCATATGTGGTTGACAGCAACTTCTCCGATTCCAAAATGAATTTCGTGGAGAACAAAATCAGATGCGACAGGGAGGGAGGGAGGGACGGAGGGAGGGAAAGATACGGACTACAAGGCCCTTGTCGGGGACTTAACGCTGAATTCATGTCTGGAGAAATCTCAACCAAGCCAAAGTATTAGCTGAAAGGTAGACGGTGTGGTTTGAAGACCTGCAGAAGATCCATGCTAACTCCGTTAAGTTAAAAACCCTCCGGATTTAAAAGGATCAGTTAAAATATGGAGAAGAAAAAATATCTCTCTCCTGGAAATGCCAAGGAAATTCTTCCCAGTGAGAGAACACGATTTTGGCTCTTTAAGTAGATCTACTAGACAGCAAGCCCCCCTTTGGGTCCTCTGTGATTAGAAGGAATGCAAAGGATGGACTTTCCTTTCTCTCCTGGGTTTGCCTCACCTTATCTGGGCTGCAGAAACCCACAAGATGACAATAAAGAGAGTTTCCTGGTTGTTGTTGTTGTTGTTGTTTTACAAACCAAATATGTTCTAGACCAGAGGTCTCCAACCTTGGCAACTTTAAGACTTGTGGACTTCAACTCAACTTCACCATAGCTGGATGAGGTACTCTGGGAGTTGAAGTCCACAAGTCTTAAAGTTGCCAAGGTTGGAGACCTCTGGTCTAGACCAGGGGTGTCAAACTCAAGGTCCATGGGCATAATCCAGTCCATGAGGTGCTTGGATCTGGACAAGAGGCTGCTCTGGAAAACAGAGAAGAAGTGTTTCCAAATGTGATGGAGGAGGCCATCGTGACCAAAAAAGGTGACCAAGCTCTGTTTTCTCCAGCAGAAGGCTGTAGAAGGATTCCAGAGCCCCCCCAGGTCACCATAACTGACCCCAACATGTCAAGCTGGCCACGCCAACCCTGGGCCCCAAGGGCAAAACACAACCCTGATGTGGCCCTCAATGAAATTGAGTTTGACACCCCTCTTCTAGGCTACTTTAGACTCTCGTAGATTTCCTGGGGAATCTGTAGGAAGGAAGGAATAGAAGGTGTGACACAGATGCAGAGACCTTGGTCCCCAGTGATGCAATGCACCCTACATCTCTTGGGTGACCAGAAAAGCTCTAGCTCGCATCATCTGCACTGCTTGGCGGGCACACCTGTTGAGACAGGTGACCCAATGGCCCGTTCTGGGATTCCACCTGCTTTCTTCCCCCAACACCGTGCAACTTTGCAAGTCGACGCATGCAGGAGAAGAAGTCATTGGAAAGGTTATTTTGATGGAGCTGCCTCAGACTTGATTTTTGTCTGGCGTGCTGCCTTCACTTCTGTCAAGATTGTATTTCCCTTAAAGCAGAACATCTGGGCCTTGGTCTCTTCCAGACGTTTTTCAGGGGAAAAAAAATTGAGACTCATTTTCTTCAGGGCAGAAAAATCTATATAACACAGTTCCAGGTTGAAGGAATTTAGTTTATGTTTATTTTTCTATCTCTTCCGGATCTTCTGTTAAATTTTAAAAAAACTATTGACGTCCTCCTTTGACTTTCCTGAAATATACTTCTGGCAATTTTTTAGGGAAACCAAATAAAGTCCACGTACATCTTCCTCATATTTCAATCTTGAATGCTCATATCCTAGCCAGGCAGGGGTGAAATCTAAAAATTGTTGCCACCGGTTCTGTGGGTGTGGCTTGGGCGTGGCTTGGGGGGGCGTGGCCAAGTTGACATCATGCATGTCACTCACTCACTGTCATTCTGCCCAAGCTAATTTTGGAGCCTTCTCTTGCCCCGCTCTCCAGCCTGGAGGGCTGTGCATCCCCCCACTGACCCTCCGTACAAACCGCCCTGCCTGGTTTCTGCAAAGACAGACCCTCCCCTGCAGGGCGATCCAAAGAGGGGAGGAGGGGAAGGCTGCAGAAAAAGGCAGCGCGGAAGGCAGGCAAGCGTGGCAGGGAAGCACAATCGATTTGGGGGCGTGGCCAGCCAGCGATCGCTACCGGTTCTGCGAACCAGCCCCTCCACACAGCTCCACTACCGGTTCTACAGAACTGGTCCGAACTGGTAGAATTTCACCCCTGTAGCCAGGTCTCCTTAGATGTCTTACCTTTTATCTACAAAAACGGTGACTGACAGTTAGGAGCAAGTAGTTCCAAACAGTCTCTGGTCAGTTAGGCCTGGTTGGGATCTTGGGAGAGCCACTTACTGCTGAAACCTTTTCAACATCTCCCTCTAGGGCGGGGGTGTCCAAACCTGGTAACCTCAAAACTTGTGGACTCCTGGGAGTTGAAGTCCACAAGTCTTAAAGTTGCCAAGTTTGGACACCCCTGCTCTAGGGGAAAAAAAAAACCATCATCAAATCATCATAAGAATGGTCAACCCATCGTTATTGTTACCCTCTACCGAATTCACAGTATTTTTGTAAGATTCTGCAGAAACTGTACAAGCCGATTAATAAAATGACATGGAAATGAGTTCCCCCCCCCCTGGGGTTTCATTTGTGAACTTGAGGGGTGAGTAACAATGAATTCTGGCCATGGCTGTCTCTCTTAAGAAGAACAAACTTGAAGGCTCTTGCGCAACCTTCTCCATTTTCCAGGTTTCTCTTCTCGTAAAGCATCTTCTACGTTGCCTTTGACCTTCAGAACCTCTTTGGACTGACAGTTCCTCCATTATACTTCATGGTCTCGATGGGTTAGAGCACTTCTGAGTCACAAGATACGGTTTGTTGGATCCAGGAAGTTCTACCTCGGATTGTTACTTTCAAAAGGAAATGGCTCAGGAATCAAATCAGAGTAGGTGGACTCCCTCTTCTTTGTGGATGTTTGATTTTGTCAATAGATGGTTTTCCAGGCCCATTGATTGCCAAAACCCTTCTCAAAAGAGAGACAGAGAGAGAGAGAGGAAAAACCAACAGGCCAAGAGTCAGCCTTGATGGGGAGCAATGATTCTGTAATGTATATGGTGACCAAGTCTTTTGGTTTTCTTCCTGTTGCCTCTGAAAGCTTAATCACCTCCTGTCATGCCTCTGCCGGCATCTGACTCAGAGAATGAGGAGGAACAGCTGGCAGAGAGCAGTGTGGAGCAATTAGGCTCGGAAGAAGAGAAGGCACCAACAGAATCTAGGGAGCTGGGGGTGGAGGCAGAGAGTGATACCTCTGAAGAAGAAACAGCACCCCCAGTGGACGCCAGAGAGAGATGCAGGGACAAGAGGCTTAGGGAAAAGAAAAGACTACCCAGGAGTAGGGATAGTTAAGTGGAGGCTTTATAAGGCAGAGGATACGGATTGGCTTTTGCTGGGGTCAATTTGTTACATTCAGTCATAGCTAGTGCTTCGTCTCTCAGAACTAGTGAGTTTGTCATCCGAGCCTTGTGATAAGACTTTAATTTGCCTCTGGACTGCAGCCATATCTCATGTTGGCAAAATATTTAAGTTTGCTTCTCAAAGAAGTGAGTTTAACTTCAAAATAAAGAGGAATTACTTTGGACACGTAACCTATGTTTGTTTGGGGGGGGGGTGTTCTGCTAATTGGTTTGTGCGGGATCATTACATCTCCTTTGTTCCTTTGCTGGCCTGCCTCTCTCTTTGGAGCCAAATCAGTGATGCACGTGCATGCGCGCACGCACACTCACACACACTCACTCACTCACACACACACACACACACACACACACACACACACACACAAACAGATGAATGGCTGGACAGGAAAAGGGGTAACATTTCCTTCACTTCTATTGCAAGAACTCAACAAAGTGCCTTGACATTCACGGTGTTTAAATCTTTTAATTAGAAGGGTGGCAAATCGATTTGTAAGGAGGAGGGCATTTATATGGACTCAAGCAAAACCTGAACCAGACAGATGGCACGGACGAGACGTTTCCCCCTGCCTCTTGGTCTCTCCACACATTCGGCATTTCCAGGTTCCTGCCACAAAAGGATTTGCCATTTCGGAATTAATCTTTTGGCTCGCCTGTAATCCTAATCCGTGGCCATCTACAAAAGGCTGCCTAATTGTCCTTTTTTTTTTGTTGCACTGTACAAAGATGAGCCTGTTGTTGGCCATCCACACTTGATGTCTCAATCCTTTTTCCGAGAAACAGGTGGCAGAAGGTTCAAAGATGTATAAAACCTTCATTGACATGTTTGCTTGTTTAATGGGTGGGGGGCAGAGCGGGGGGGGGGATAAACCCCTGCAGTCTGAATGCAAGAGCTGGTTCTTTCCAACAACTCTCAGACTCTCTACCTACCCAAATCTTCACTTGGACCGAAGACGTTACTTGGATGAGTGATGAGATGTCTCCATTGTAATAAACTTTGGTCCAGATGCCATGATTGAACCTTTAAAGATACTTTTGGTTTGGATGATTGAACCTACATTTACAAGTTAAAAACAGCTGGGGTTAGAATAGAATAACAGAGTTGGAAGGGACCTTGGAGGTCTTCTAGTCCAACCCCCTGCCCAGGCAGGAAAACC
>JANHFP010004954.1:0-12098 GCA_032468135.1 Calamaria suluensis
AAGTCCACAAGTCTTAAAGTTGCCAAGGTTGGAGACCTCTGCCTTATATAACCTCCCTCCTCCCTTGAGGCATGTACTTAAGTTACCCAGTTCGGAGTCCTTATATGCTACTCTAATTCACAGAAGTCCTACAAGAGCTTTCCTATTGTGTTGGAAATCCATGGGTTTGGGAAACTCAATTATTTGAAATATGAATTATAGGTAGTTCATTTAGTGACTGTTCAAAGTTACAACAGCACTGAGAAAAGTAACTTACGATCATTTTTTCACATGGTTATAGCCATGTGATCAAAAGTAAGATTCTTGGCAACTGACTCATATTTATGATGGTTGCCGTGTCCCAATCTTTTGTGACCTTCTGACAAGCAGTCAACAGGGAAGCCAGAGTCACTTAACAATCGTGTCACTAATTTAACAATTGCAGTGATTCATTTAACAACTATGGCAAGAAAGGCAAAATAGGGCAAAAACTAACAAATGTTTCACTTAGCAACAGAAATTTTGGCTCAATTGTGATTGTAAATCGAGGACTACCTGTATATTAAGGGGTTATACAGTTCAAGAAGCTGATAGATTATAGAAGCTATATTCAAACAGAGCTATCTGTTTGTGTGCTAGAAATGCTGACCAGCAGAATTCAGATAAGGAAAACCTTCAAAGGTAACCTTTTACATTCTGTTCTCATTTCTAAGAGCTGTATAGCCTAACATCAATAAATAGGCCAAATCTATTGGTAGAATGATTTATAGGAAATTTGAGTAATACAACAGATGAAAATTTGATTGATACACCTCAAGGTGACCACCCTTAGTTATCCACAACACATTTATGGAAACCAAACATTAGAAGTACCATTACCTTAACATTATTAAATGTCACTTGTTATCTTTTAGTTACAATATGGGTATCTTCCCTGTCCCCAAAGCAAGCTTTCCCTCCCCCCCCCCCGCAATAAAAAGTGCAACCCAGCTGAAGGGTGGAAATGTCACCCCTTTAACCATAGCTTTGGAAGGAATGCTTATATGTCTATTATACCAATAAGGAGACTTTAATAGCACTTAAGACTAAAATAGCATTGGATCCAAATTGTTCATTCTTGGTCAAGGCGTATCCTGATTGCCGAAAAGCACCGTCCCATGCTGTGACACACTGGCGCAATGAAAGCATCTGTCAAGCTCTTCCATACAGCTTGCACGGATGGCAAGATCAAAAGGACAGACTTTATGAATGGTACCACAACCCTAGACAAGAAAAGAGAGAAATGTTAGCAGTAGTTTCTTAAACTTCATTACTTTTGTAATAAAGATGATTAGATCTCAAACATCCTGAGGAAGAAATAATTTTAGTGCATGAGTAGCAAGATAGAATTGGTCCTACTGCAGGTTACAGAGCCCTACAAAATCTTTTAATTAGCTTAGAAGTACCTGTGTTGCAATTTGGTGGAATTAATATATTTATTAAATTTATATAGCTACCCATGAAAAGTGACTTTGGGTGTTGTACAATAATTGGTAAAGAACAATACATTTAAAAATAGAAAAATCAGCATTAAAATGATTAAAATTAAAAACACAGTTCAAACCTGAAGCAGAGAGAGTGCATCCACCTTAATCTACATAATATTTACTCAAACATTATTTCATTTCAATCACATTAAATGGGTCTGATCAATCTGATGATGTTTATAGTCAAAATACATTTTGATTTACTATGTCAAAATAAGTTTTGACATATACACCTTGGGGTAATAAATGTTAACATATTTTTATAAGCATGATGTTGTAGACACTGGCCAGATTTACTCATTATGTCCAACAATTATCTAATTAGTTTCATTTTTTAGCTTTGTTATGTAAAGGCAGGTTCTATGATTATGAAACATGGCTTACCATGTAGTATAATATGCAGATCCAGTAACTGTACTATGTTTTACTCAATAAGTCATGAATTAAAATCACAACGCATGATCAATAAACCTGGATATTGTTTGGTTTTTGGTTTACAATCTTAGTTACTGAAGAACTAATAAAGAAATGTGCACCCCTTTTTTCTACCTACAAGTACCCAAGAGAAATATTTTTCTGCTTCCAGTTTCCCTGTTTGCAAGCTAGAGTTATTTTCACATTGTAGCTGATGCTAGATATCATCTTGCTATGTTCTACACATTCATACAACTTTCTTGCAGCTACTAAAAACCTGGATATGTTCAAATGCAAGCTTATTATGCTCAAGAAAAGCAACACTGATGCTACCAGGATTAGAAATTGATAGTAAAGGTAAAGGTTTCCCTCGCACATATGTGCTAGTCGTTTCAGTCTCTAAGAGCTGGTGCTCATCTCCGTTTCAAAGTCGAAGAGCCAGTGCTGTCTGAAGATATCTCCATGGTCATGTGGCCGGCATGACTAAATCCCTTATTTGGGGGAACCTCTAGCCTTTTACTCTTGGTTTTCACTCTACCTTCCTGATCCATGCCACTGTACTATTTTTTTAAAAGTTCCTTATCCTTAGACTGTATTACCTTTTCTTTTCTTCCTGTACTGCACCCTATTGCACTGTACTAAATGCTAATCTGCTAAGTGCAAGCATATTATGGTTAAAGTATTTCACTAATTTATCAGAATCCAATCACTCCTGCTTAGAAATGCACTCCGCTGATGGCATTGGAATAGCATAACCCCTTACCAGCTTAATGGCCTTATTAGCTGAGGGCGCTCCTGCAACACCTGACAGGTTGCTGCTATCTTACAATGGTGTGTTGATGACTGATATTTGAAATAGGTATTTCATCCTATATTTGAACCAAAAAAATCCTCCTGACTGGCATAAACATGAGATTTCTGATAACTTTTTTTGAAAAAGCAAGTATCACATTAAGTCATTTGATAATTCAAAATTAAATAGCAGCAACGTGTTGCTAATATTCTGTCTTGTTGTTAAGTTCGGGCAATGGAAGAAACAGAACGAAGCTTGAAGTAACAGGAACATCTCTTTATTCAAGTAGATCAGTACAACCCAGAGTCTGGCCTATCTGACAGCTTCCCCTTTTATAGGGAGCTGTCATAAAAGCTCAGCCAATGTGGTTCAACTATTTCCCCCCTGACAGACCTGAGTGAAGCCTAGGCCCGCTCCTAATTGAGTAGTCAACAGTTGTGTTCTCTAATAATTCCTGACAACTTAAAAATAAAACCTGTCCTCTTTTCTTCCTTCTTTCTGCTAGAACTATAGAATGATTTCTTCGTCCTTTTCAGAAAACAAATAGGAAAGTTCAATCTGCATTTTGAAGGTAGGCATATTTTCAATGGGTATGACGGGTATTTCTGCAAAATTACTGTCTCCCCCCCCCCCCCTTAATTTCTGTCAAAACATCCACAATTTTGCATCTACAATTGGGGCAGGAGGCCTGCTTGGCCCTGCCCATTCTTGTTCTAAACCATATCTATAAATAAACAAAATTTGCTAATATTGGAATTTTCCATAGAGCATGATGAGATGCTTGTAGTACTTTTAATGCCCTATTTCCATTTATATATTGATGTTAGTTTTTTGGGGCTCTTCATTTAAAAACAGAGCTTCTGTTTTTAACTTCTGCTGCGGTTCTTTAATGGTTTTGGAATGCAAACAGGCAAGCAAGCAATCACAAATTTGATTTACCTTTGCCATGGTTACAATAGCAATCCATATAAGTGAGAAAGATCTAGGAAATTTCTTTCAATCCTTCCAGGAAACAAAAATAAAATATTACATCTGCAGCGAATTGCATGCATTAACATTCTTCTTTTCATTTTAGTAATTTAGGTTTCCATCTTATTCCTATAATTGTAGACAGAATTTGGCATCTTTTACTGGAGACATTGATAATGAATCAATGGATCACATAATTACTGCCAAGCATATACCACAAGGATCTATTTTAAATAATACGTAAATATTCATACAGGGCTAGCAATGTATTAGACATTTCTTCCTCAATTTAAGTCTGCAGCCAAAGGAAAGTAGAAATATCTATTTAGGCAACAGAAGAATGCTGAGTGGCAACTTTTCTAGATCATGCTTGCAAAGAGCTCATTCAAAGTGTTTGGTATTGGCAGAGGTTCAGATTATTCTTTTATGCCTAACAGATAATGTAGCTATGGCCACCAGTATAAAAAAACCTACAAAAGGGTGCAATAAGTTAAAGGTCCATATTAAATTAAATTCAAACAGCAACCATAGTTTTTTTTAAAAAAAACAAATTACTTCATTCTCATGATTATGATTTATTTTAGAAAACCCTTCAATTATCCTCCAAGCCTGATGACATTATTTTTTTTGTGTGTGCATGCTCTTAATTCAGTTCATAGAGAGGTGAAGCTCTCTGTTCTCCAATGTGGGTGTGTAATTGTTTCTCCACTCAGGGTGCGTTTTGGGTGCAGAAGGAATGTAAGGCCGAGTTCTTCTTTGCATTTTTGGCAGGCTAAAAAGTGTAACAACTCCTCTCTGTTGGCACGTTAGCAATGCTTTCTGAGTGATGCTTTCAAAATTGCTTCTCTACCCATGGTGGTATTCAACCTACAACAGGTTGAAGTGGGTAAATCTTAAAGCGGGTAAATAATAAAACTCCTGTTTTGAAGGTGAAAAAACAGAACATGGCACTAGAATTGCAATCACTTATGAAGCTGCATGAAGCAAAGTGTGTGTTAATGTGTCTCTCTGTGTGCGTGTTGTGCATCTGTGAATTTAATCTAACTACACACAAATTGGAGTTGCTTTGGCTCTTTCCCAAAGGACATTGGGAGCATTTGAGAAGAATTCACTACCCTGCCCTCAAAACAAGCAACTGTTGCACACTCCTTAACCAAAGGGATTCCACAGGAAGACAGAACAATGGTCTCACGTGTCCATTCACCTGACTCAGCCTTCAGATTTTTGGGCAAGTGTTACTGGAATGGGAAATAACCCTTTGGGGAGTCCTAAAAAGTCCTAGTAAAACAGTGAAATGACCTTAAATGTTCTGTTTCTATGGGTGGGGGCTATAAATGCAGAGTTACTTTGCACAGCCTTTTCACTTCCCAAGGGAATTCAGTTATGAAACATGCATTGGATTTTCTTTATGTTTTACACTAAATTAGGACCTAGATTCGGACCACGTATGTGAAGGGAGAGCTTCTCAATGATAATATCCCATTTATGAATTTTCCTGTCCAAAGTGGCCTCCATAATACCAGCAACACTTTGTATGCCGTGTGTGTGTGTTTGAGAGAGTGAGTTATGCTGATGGTTGTGCTTTATCCCTATAGAGACAGTACTTGGCATGACTGTAATTAAGTCCTGAATTATGGTGGTAAGTCATTAAGGAAACCACCATGTGACTGTGCCCTATTTCATGACATTTTGGTTCTGCTGTTAAGTGAATGTTGCAGTTGTTAAGTGAGCACTATTGATGTAAAAATAAAACAACCCCAATTAGAGTTGCCATGCAGCGGATGACCAGGGCAGACTAGGCTAGAGAGTGAGTGATTTCCTACATTGGCTGACTAAAGGTTGTCAAGGAGAACATTACATTGCATATCACTTGTGCTAAAAGATAGTGGCTTAAATAAAGACACAACACTGATGTAGCGAAAACTATAGATATGTATTGAAACAAACCATAGTGAACTAACAGTTGAAAACAGAGTAAAACAGAGTATTGTATTACAAAATGCACCCACAACCAAGCCTCAAGGGCATTAACAAACCTTAAGTACATTAAAACCCCAGTACAAACGTTAATGCATAGTTAGTACAATCATATACGTACTGTAATGGCAACATCAGAAAGCCATGATAGCATAGCCAGGAGTTTGACTAGCCATATGGAGCTGGCATAAGCCTGATAGGTCACGAGAGATGTCATGTCAGTCAAAGCCAGCCCGAAGAGCAAGTATTTGCTACGCTCAATATAAGCAACTCTCCCCTATAATTAACATAATCACAGGGAGTAACTCTCTCAGGCTTAAAGGCACATAAACAAACCTTGATGCATTCAGCTGATGCATTAACAAGCACCATGATCATTAAGTGAGCCCACTGTAATCAAGGGACATTTTTCTCCCAGAAACCAGAAGTAAATGCCAGCTTCATGAAAAAAAATCCCCATAAATCATAGGACTGTGGGATGTGTAATTGACTATAAATGTGGACCAGTCGCCAAGTACCCAAAATATGATCACATGACTGCAGGCAGGACTGGCTCACAGAACTTCAAAACTTGTAAGTAGCTCTGGGGAGGTCAAATAGTTGCTGAATGACCAGTCCAGTGCTGGATTGCTCCTGGTTCAGACCAGTTTGCGCGATCCGGTATCAGTTACCAGATGATGTCACCAAACTGGTTCTTACCGTTTGCGAGCTGGGCTGCACAATTTTTTTAATTTTTTTTTCGGCAGCTGAAAAAAGCTCCCAAACTGTTGTGAGCATGTGCAGAGCTTGCAGGGGCCAGGCCGGACAGAGGGAAGCCGACACCTGTGCTGTCCCGCATAGCTTTGGGGCACTGTGGTGAAGGTAGGAGCGCCGAGTGGAGGAAGTGTTCCCTGTATGAAGAGCTGAGCGCACAAGCACCCCTGCCTCTGGCCGCCCCCTCCTTCCCAACCCAATTGATTTCTGGCTGGTTGAAGATGGCAATGGCCTGAGGTGAGCAGTGGGCGCAGGAGATAGACAGGCCTGGCCGCAGTGCCTGGCCGCTCCAGAGAGGCCTGAAGCGCAAGAGGAAAGGTGAGTTAGTGCTGCCTGCTGCACAGGGAGGGAGGCAGGGAGGGAAGGGCGAGGCAGGCAGTGGGAGAGTGAGTGAACCAGGCGGCCATTGGGACGGAAGATGAAGTGGGCGAAGTGGTGAGCCCAGAGTGCTGGACAGAGCAGCTGGGATGCATGGGGGGGAGGAGGTGTGGATGCTGGGATGGCACAGTCTCCTTCCGCCAGGGCTGGCCATGCTGAGAAGTGCCACGGCAGCAGCACCATATACCGGTCCTTGCAGGGAGAGTTTGGGGGCATTCACGTGGGGCGCAGAGGCAGAGGTGGAGATGGCACACAGATGGGTTCTGGTCACGGGCCGCAGGGCGAGTCACCATGGGGCTGCCCCTCCCCTTCCCTCTGGGCCTGGGTGACAGTGGTGCAGGTGACATTCTGCTCATGGAGGGGACAGCCTGGTGGAGTCTGGGAGCCCCACACCACCCATCTACCCATCTTGGGCCGGGCTGGCTGGCCCAGGCAGGCGGCTAGGGTGATGGCAGAGGCTAATGTTCTCTTGGCTGAATCCAAGCACTGCTGGTCTTATTTTTCAGGGTCGGTGCAGAGATAGGTGGGTAGTGGCAGGGCTCCCTGGCTCCACCGGCCGCCCCCTCCACAAGCAGAATGTCAACTACTGCCACCGCCACCCAGGCCCAGAGGGAAGGGGCCCCATGGCGACTCACCCTGCGGCTCATGACTAGAGCCTCCATGCCACCCACTCTTCTTCCTCTGCTGCTGAGCCCCACCTGAATGCCCCCGAACTCTCCCTGCAAGGCTACTAAGGGCTGCTGAGGACCGACCATGGTGCTGCCACGGCACTTCTCAGCATGGCCAGCCCTGGCAGGAGGAGGCTGTATCATCTCAGCATCCACACCTCTTTCCCCCGGGCGTCAGCAGCTCCAAGCCAGGACATCGGCCATGGCGGTGGTCGAGGCTGCCCTGCTTGGGTGGCCACACAACTGGAGCGCTGAGGGATCCACGCCCAGACCTGAGCTCGGCCTGCTGCCTGTGGCAGCTGTTCCAACAGGGCTCTCTGGCTGCTGACTGCCACTTTCTGGAGAGAGACTTTTGGCTCCTTTTTTGTGAAGCTGCTTGGCATGATGGGGGGGGGGGGGGCAGAGGAACCCAGAAACTTTGCCCTGCATGCATGTTGTACATGCTCTACTGCACATGTGTGGAGAGCAAGTTATATGTGCTCTACTGCACATGCGTGGTGTGCACTCATGGAGCGTGCATTGTTTGCACACATCCAAGCTATCAGATTACAGAATCGGTAGTAAACTAAATTGGAACCCATCACTGGACCAGTCATAAGTCAAGGCCACCTGTATTTTATAATGCTACTGGCAGACACTTATAGAAAGAATATTAGCTTCACTGTTCCTATTAGCAATCTCTACAACTGAGGTCTTTTTGCTCTTGCATAACCACAAACCACAAAAGATGGATTCCTGAATATTGGTTTTTTTTATCACTTTGACCAATCTTCAAGGCTGACCAGGTATAGACCGCAGCAAGGCAAGTCAATTTTGGGGAAGAGGTAATGTGGGATATTTCTTATATTTATTGAAAAATTGCCTCTGAAAGCCTTATTTAAAAATCTACTTCCGAAATACAATGTAGATTTTTCCTAGTCAATAAGAATTTGAACTGTTGGCTGGAAATCATGAAGAAAGCTCAATATGTTCTAGGTTAAGAAATGTTAAATTACACTACTATTTTAATTAGAATAAGGCAGCTCTATCTGTTTTCAGGTTTCAGGAAACAAACAGAGATAATGCAATTCCAAGAACTATAATCAAGAACTTGATAACCATTTTATAAGACCAGTACTTGGCCAAGAAGTACATTGCTCACAATGTAGAAAACCACTTTCCTATATCTGTGCCATAGTAATAACTAATAAGGAGATACATTTTCAGTAAGATAAATTTACAGCCATGGTTGAAATGCAGGGATTCAACACTCACTAAAAGCACTTCTCAATAATTCCTTTTAACAGTATTATCATTGTTGTGCATCTTGCAACAAACAAAATGCATATACTTTCTGTATCTTTCACCTACATACAGGCTGAAAAGTTGGAGGCTCAAGTTAATGAAATCATGCCACAATCAGCTTACTTTATGGATTATGGCAAGATGTGAACATGGGAACAATGGTGTAATTCCTTAAGGGGATGGGGTGTTCTACACATATTGGTAAGAACATATGTAAGTACATTAATAAATAAATAAGGGGTCCTTGGGAGTCAGGGTTTAATTAAGCATTCTGGGAAACGGTGGCCCAATATTGCTTAAAAACAATTTCTGTTCCACAGGTGTGTTTTCCCCTGATGTCCAGAGTTGAAAGAATGTGCATGTGCAAATAGCCATCATGAAATGCCACCCTCAATGATATCCGAAATACAATGTTTCATAATATGCACATTCAGACATCAACCATTGTAAGGAAAAGCAAAAAAGGCACAGGCATGTATAAAATTGCCCTAAGTTAAACCACAGCTACAATAATGTCATGAAGAATTTACTTTAAAGCATTTTGCAAACCAAAGCTGCACTGGTCCTGAAGCAACATACAAGATACTACAGGGGTGATCTGAGAACCTCTCCATAGTGAGAAAAAGAGCACCAACCATTTTTCTGGAGGAAAAAATATATCAATATGGAATCATGTTCCATGTTTAGGCCTACTACAGATTTTTATTTTTTGAATCGTTTAAATTTTTTGTGGTTGGGAAATCCCATCCTCAAAACAAATCTCCCCAAAGGATATGGTTGGGAATTAAGCAATCCTGCCATTCTTCTATATGTCTGGCCACAAAATGATATGAGACCTAAAAATACTCTCATTGTAAGCAGAGGAAGATAAAGATGCCCTTGTTTTAAAGAGAAAAGGAAACCAGCCAACCAGTCAGCCATGAAATAGATACAACCTCTCTCCCCAGCCCTCCAATATCTCTAGGTCAGTGATGGCAAACCTTTTAGACACTGCATGCATATTCATGCCCATGCCCAAACTAAAAGGTGTGTGTGTGCATGAACATGTGCATGTGCGGACATGTGTGCATGCACAGACATGTGTACACACAGCAGAAACCCAACGACCAGTGGGAGGTGGGGCATCCCAACACTGGCAGCATGGCTTCTATTTCATCATTTGCAGGGAAACAGAAGCTCACCAAAAAAAAAAAATGCCCCAGAGATCTGATCTGGTGTGATGGTGCACGTGCCAGCAGAGAGGGTTCCTTGTGCCATCACGGCTCTAGGTCTTCTTTTTTGGCCTTCCAATCTGCAGTCAGATGGGTACAGGGTAAGTTGGCACCCTGTGATGCTAAATTCCATCTAATTGGCATTCATTTTACATATTAACGCTGTAGCTCAGCGGGTAAGGCAGCTGAGCTTGTCGATTGGAAGGTTGGCAGTTCAGCGGTTCGAATCCCAAATGCCGTGTAATGGGGTAAGCTCCTGTTACTTGTCCCAGCTTCTGCCAACCTAGCCGTTTCGAAAACACGTAAAAATGCAAGTCAAAAAAATAGGGACCACCTTCCCACACTTATATTTGGTGGGAAGGTAACAGTGTTCTGTGCGCATGCCGGCTACATGACCACGGAGTCATCTTTGGATAGCGCTGGCTCTTTGGCTTTGAAACGGAGATGAGCATTTCCTAGAGCCAGAAATGATTAGCACATATGTGCAAGGGAAACCTTTACCTATACCTATTAAGCTTATCACTTTAGTAGATTTTATTTGCAATAAATGTAATGCAATTAGATTGTACCTTTTAAATAAACCACTCTAACATTACTCTTAGCAATATTTGGGACCGCAAGAGATGACTGATTATATTTTTTCACATTACTTGCAAGGGAAATGTAACATTTCAGTAGAAATCCTTACCAGATGTGTAGGCAACTGAGCACAGCAAAGAGAATCCCTGCAACCAGGGCCAAGGGAATGGCAAGGACAAGCGTCAGGACCTTATACACCAGGTACTTGCTGAGCTCAAAGAGAGCGTGGCTGCAGACCCAGACTTTATCGAAAGAGTGAGTGGAGGCAGGCTCCGCTATCACGTCCTCAAATCCCAGCTGGAACAGAGGGAAACAAGCATGAACAGGGCAAGCACAGCTTCTCTTCTGAAATGAAGACTTCAACTTCACGGGGAAGGGAAGCGCCAGGCAACAGGCACCAGTAACAACCTGTGGCTGCTTTTGTTATTGTTCTGAAAGATTCTGGCTTATTAGCATGGAAGGATTTAGAACAGGGGTCTCCAATCTTGGCAACTTTAAGCCCGGGGAACTTCAACTCCCAGAATTCCCCAGGGAGTTGAAGTCCTCCGAGCTTAAAGTTGCCAAGGTTGGAGACCCCTGATTTAGACGTTTGTGGGTTCAAAAGATAGACACAACCGAGGACTAGGAAATTATCTCCGAGGCTAAATAAGTGGGAGCGAGCGAACGAGGAAACAGGCACCACCCCACCACCCCACCCCAAAACGGCAGATTACAGGAATTCACGCAGGCTGGAATCGGGACGGGGTGAACGGGGGAATCCCTCGCGCTAAATTCGCCTTCAATGGCACAGGGAGAAAACGCTCCGCTTCCTCAAAGGGGGCTCGAGGGCTACATTCAAAGTGCGGGGGACGGGGATGGTCCGCTCCGATTGAAGCCGTCTTCGTCCATGAAGATTTTGGTGTCCGCTTTCTCTTTCTCCAGCCCCATGGACGCTCACCTGGGCAGCCTGGCGCTGGCGGAGCAATTCCTGGGCTGTGGCCGGGGACGCCTTCCCCTCCCCACCACCTCTCGGTGCCCCCTCCTTTGCCCGGGGCTCCTGCGCAAGGGTGCTGCTGGGCCGGCGAGGCCAAGCTCAGACCACGCCCCGGAGCACCCCCCACCCCCCACCCGGGCAACGCCCTCTCCGCGTGGCTTCTGCCGCCGAGGCTGCCGCAAACCAGAGCGGCAGAGCCCTCTGGAACTGGCGGGCGCTCCCGCTGGATAGCCGCATGCTCACAAAGGCCGAGGTCCTAAGTTTTGACGGCTAGTTTCGCAGATTTGACTTTGTCCGAAGAATCTTATATATACACCCCAAAGGTACCGTCGCTGTCCTACTGTCCCCATCCGTTTGTAATCATCCCGTGCGTTTATGGCTGTGTTTTAAGTTTATCCGAAGAATCTTATATATACCCCAAAGGTGCCTTTGCTGCATGCCTACATTACAAATGGATGGGGACAGTAGGACAAGGACGGTTCCTTGTCCTACTGTCCCCATCCATTTGTAATCATCCCGTGTGTTTATTGCTATGTTTTGCCTATTTATATCTTTAATTGTGCCAATTTTTGTGCCAATGTCTATGTTTATCCT
>JANHFP010004956.1:9298-24911 GCA_032468135.1 Calamaria suluensis
ACATCTGCGCATGCGCCGACATTTCTGTAAAAGTGTAATGTTGCGCGTGGCCTGCTGTTTGCCCCGCTTTCTTATGCAATAACCGCCCCGTCGTCGGGTTGCCGTCCCGAAGGTCTTTCAAAAAAGCCCCGCCTCATGCTTATCATTCTCTGCTTGAAAAAGCTCCCGTCGCTTCCGATCCTTAAGGGACAAAAATGTCGTTAAAGGCATGAGTGATCAAATTGTCAGCATTCTCGAAGTTTGCAAAAACAAAACACATGTCAAATACCGAGATTCTCAGTCTTCCAGGTCATGGTTGTCCCAAATGTGGGTTTTTTTCCCCCAAGAAGCAACTGGACTTATGGAGTATGAGTCCTTCCATTTCCCACCATCCAGTCAGAGCTGAAGAAGCTTGCTGGGTGAGAAATGAACCGTCTTCAAAGAAAAAACAAAGTCGAGTTGCCTCCTTAAAAAGCATTTTTGGGACATAGTCAAATACCCTGCCCGCACCCCTATTAATATTTTCCTTTTCAGATGCACCTTCCCCGCCCTCGCCCATTGTTTAGAATCGTAGTCTTAAGATTTTATTTGGTTTTTGCTTTAGCTAAATAGATAACGGTTGCTGCCTATCACATTCAAAAATATAGACGTCTCTGCGTTGCTCTGTGTTTCCTCACAAGAGGAAACACGGACTTCCCAAATTCTAGCAAAATAGATAAAATAACTTCCACAATATGGTCTTGACCTGTTTTTCTTCCTGGTTGCCTTGGAGTACTAATAGTACGTTCTGACTTTTTGTTTCTTTAGTTGTAATAGTTCTAAGTTAGGCTTTGTTTTTACAAATTAAGTTAAAGTTTGCAGAAACCACAAAAACGAGTATTAAAGAATAGTTCCAATCAACAATGTGCCCCATTGCAATCCAACAATGTGCCCCAATAGTTGCAATCAACAATGAGCCCCACCAGCTCATTTAAAAAATTCTAATATTGGTATGATTGGGGAAACTAATTGTTTCATTCACAATTGCCTAATTGGGTGTAGTTTAGTTTTAATATGAAATCATTAATAATTTTATTAGCCCACACTTTGCTTGCAAATTGCTAGCCATAAAATCAATTAGCTTTAGGGAAAATATATTAACAATAATGAATATAGACTAAACCATAATAGTAACAACTAGACATATTATTTTCTCTAAAAAAGGGGGGAAAGTATTCTGATCGTAACAAACCAAGGATCTCTGCACATTTTGTTTTTTTTAGACTGACATTTTCATAGTGAAGCATAATAAACACTGATATCAATCCTTTGTGTAATACAGCAATCTGTTATTTTCATGCAAATTGCCAGGAATATCTGCCTTTAATTTCCAGGCAATTTAATAGATTAATAACAGCCCTGATTCTATCTATTTTTTCCTGGACCATTCTATAGAATATATAATTATTTTCTACATTTGTATACAACTGTTATGCCAAATATGCAAGGCAGTTTATATTA
Source organism: Calamaria suluensis (assembly GCA_032468135.1). NCBI lineage: Eukaryota > Metazoa > Chordata > Lepidosauria > Squamata > Calamariidae > Calamaria > Calamaria suluensis. The sequence continues at coordinate 10,778 of JANHFP010004956.1, forward strand.
TATAATTATGACTTACAATCTTATAATTTATAAAGAGCGTGAAACAAATAAAATTGAATAGAGAAAAGGCCAAAAAAAATAAGCAAATTCATATATTTAAATTTAGGTTCATAGAAACAAGAGTTGAAACATTTAGCCAATGAATCCAAACTCCTATTTTATGTAAAATCCAAATATAAATAAAAGCATTTATAAAGGTAACTATTATGTTTGAACATACCCAAGTGAATGGGAGAATATTATGTCTCGGGTTCCTCTGTCCAACAGATCTAGCATTTGGAAGTTTTTTCTAACATTTAATCCAAATCTGCCTTCTCAGAACATGAATTAATTATTCTGTGCCCTGTGAAAATGAATTGATTGTGTAAAATTGTGTCCCAGGTTCATTGATCACCTTTTGTGACTTTCTGACATCAAAGTCAATGAGGAAGCCAAATTCACTTAACAACCTTGTTACTAACTTAACAGCAGTAGTGATTCCCTTAACAACTGTAGCAAGGAAGGTAATAATAAGGAGCAAAATTCTCTTCCTTTCTTCCTCCCTTCTTCACTTCTCCAGTAAAATGTCTGTCTATATCCTTGAGCCCAGGGAAAATAAACTAGCTATTTTTTGATATTTGATGCCAAAATAATGGTTCAGAGGTCATGGAAATATCAATATAACAATACTTTGCAACTCTTTAAAACAGCTGCTGCATCTTTTCATAAATAAGAGCTGTGGTGGCACAGTGGTTAGAATGCAGTATTGCAGGATAATTCTGCTGACGGATGGCTGCCAGCAGTTCAGCATTTTGAATCTAACCGGCTTAAGGTTGACTCTGCCTTCTATCCTTCTGAGGTCGGTAAATAAGCACCAAGATTGTTGGCAATATGCTGACCCTTATTAACTTCTTAGAGGGAGCTGTAAAGCACTATGAAGTGGTGTATACCATATTTTTCGCTTCATAAGATGCCCTTTTTTTCCTCCCAAAAATGGGTGGAAACATCTGGGCGTCTTATAGAGCGAATATGGGCATTAGGCAGCAATGGAGGCCGTGATCCCCACCACCTGGAACAGCTGATTGGCGGTATTGTAGGAGGCCGATCCAACCTCTGATCAGCTGCTAGGAGGCGAAGGCTCCAGCATTCTCCAGTGGAGGCAGCAGACACAGAGGAAGCAGACTGTTTACTATTTGCTGCAAGGATACTAGCCAGATGAATACCAGATGGACAGGTATGGACAGGAGGCAGAGGCAGATATTTTCCCCTTGTTTTTCTCTTCTAAACCTAGGGGCGTCTTATGGTCAAGAGTGTTTTATGGAGCAAAAAATATGGTAAGTCTAAGTGTTATTCCTATTGCTATCTACTGCATGATCCTAGATAAAGACTTTTTTTCCTGTTTTCAACTAAGTCTGATTCTTAGACTGCCTGGATAAGAGATATCCCCCAAAGGTTATACTTTGGATGGATTGGATACATATCCATTTTATCTTGTTCTTTTTTTACTTTACTTTTATTTTTAATGTGTTTCTGTTTGCTGCTTTGGTTGATAACCATAGTAAAAATCCTTCAATTCTATTTTTTAATATCCAGAATGAAAGTTCTGTACAATGCCTAATCTCATATATTTTATTCAAATTATTCTTTTTATTCATTTATTTTCAAGATAGTAAAAATATAATTTCTGTGAAGTTTATAGTAATAACACATATATCACAGAAAAATTGAGTTTCAAAACACCTTAACTTGTTCTGAAAGAGAATTAGCATGTAGATATTTATATTCGGAGGAATATAAGAATATAAGACAGGTCAGAGAGAAATAAAATGTGCATACAGATAGTGAACTTTGCTTATAACAGGCATCAACAAAACTATTGTTGGGAGTGACATAAGCATTTTATACAGATAAATACCATTTAGTTGCATAATTAGGAAAGTAAACAAAACAACTCTCCAATTTTCTGCTCAAAACTTGGCAGAAAAGTCAGTAGAAGGGTCTTGTGTCTAGGCAGATATGCATGTTCAGTTTACATGGGTAGTCCTTGATGTCGCAATGAAAGTATATGGCACCTTGGTGCTTTTTGTTTCTTTATTAAAGAGACTTTCTGAAGAACTCCCACATTTCTACTAATTGTCTGACTTTACACACATAAATATGGCCATGAATGTCTAGTCTAGTGTGTCAAAATTGAACCCCATATTCAGCGACTGGTTAACAGCAGAAGCTTTGCAAACTCATAAGCACTAAAGAATACTGGAAATTGCAGACATCCAGCCATATCTTTATATTAAATTTAAATCCTAAGCATTTTCCTCTCACACTTTTGACCCAATGGACTTTGGGATATTTCTTTCAACAGTAGACAGTCTTAGTTTACAGTATTTGGGGATGAGACCACAGAGTCAGGTAGTGCATTCCAGGCATTGACCACTCTGTTGCTGAAGTCATATTTTCTGCAATCGAGTTAGGAGCAGTTCACCGTAAGTTTGTATCTATTGTGCGCTCTTGTATTGTTGTGGTTCAAGCTAAAATAGTCTTTGACAGGTAGGACATTATAGCAGATGATTTTATGAGCTATGCTTAGGTCTTACCAAAGGCAGTGTGCCTTTTCTAAACCCAGAATTTCAAGTCTGGTGGCATAAGGTATTTTGTTGCGAGCAGTGGAGTGGAGGACTCTGCTGTGGAGGTATTATGCCTGAAAATAAGTTAACGGAAAGTCCCTACCTATGACAAATATTTTGTCATATTTGTGACAAAAAGTCAGAGAAGAGAATGAGAGAAAACAGGGACAAAGAAGAGAATGAAGAAATAATCCATTAAGCCCATTTTAATGTTATAAAAAGAATTCAGTTATGAATTTAGAACATTTTGTCACCCTTTTAAGAATGCTGAGAGACCCAAACAGATGTGAGTGTGTATGCATTAGTATTCTAATGAAGAGAAGCTATGATAAAAAATGTAACTGCTGGTCTTCTGACTCCTCACTGCCAGCGAAGACTTGGTAGCTGACTCCAATTGCACCGTTTTTGAAACAGCCTCACAAAGCGGACAGAGAAGCAATTCACAACATGGGCATAATGTTGCCACTTTTCCAAGAAGCTAAGCTATCGCTTTCCATTGCAGGATGATTCCAGGTGAGTAAACACAATTTGAATTCTCTTCAGAATCAAGCATTTATTGTCCTTTTAGATCCATCACATGTTCATGTTTTTTTAAAAAATAACTATTCAGATGCAAGTTGTTTATTTAACATACTATACATTTATATTTAATGGGGGAATTTGCCTAATTGCAGGACTTGAGAACCTCATGCAAGATATATTGTGGTGTTTCAGTCAGGTGAAAGGAACTATTGACACAGGGGTCATAGAAGGTGGGTTTATTTTTTCATCTTTTCTTGGAATCAGAAAAAAAAAGTATTTTCTTCAACTAATTGATTATGCAATCGTGGTTTTGTTTCTGTTCGAGGGCTGACTGTGTAACCTGCAAACAGCACCCATGTGATTATTTTAAGGGCTTTTTAAAGGTTTAAAATGTGAATACCGCAAACCTTTCTGTTGTCACAGCTTTTATTCAGAATCATGATTCAGTGCATTAATCATTAAGGCAGAATGCCTCCCCCGCACTGTTTTTGAAAAGGAAAGAGTTGAATAATTTGTTCTGGTTCTTCATGAAGACCTCGTTAATTGTTTTGCTGCATACATTTTATTGAATTTTGATATGGGAAAAGGGAAGCCCTTGATATGTGAAAAGCAAAGTCTTTTAAAAAAGTACTCAAATGTCAAGCTGTACATTTATTTATTTTTTGTCAAGCTGATTTAATAACACCTGTGAAGTAAATGAAATTGGGTTACCATTATCTTTTAACCTAATATCCTTTCTGCTGATAAGATATGGGAATTTGCCCTGAGCATAAAATTATGCAACTTTTTGCCATGTTTTTAACAACCAACAAAATATGTTCCATTTTTTAAAAAAAATCAGATTCTGTAATGTGGTAAAACATTTTAAATAATTTGAGAAATTATTGGGTTCTCTTAATAGCCTAAACTCCTCACATTGAACTGTTTGTTAACTATCAAAACATTTAATTTTTCACTATAGATTCAGGTTCTGTTAATTAATCTATCAAAAAATAAGTAATTTTTAATTCTACATATGAATTCCTGTATGAATTCTTTCATTTTGCTATTTATATTGCTGTTTTCCGAGTGAAACAGAATATAGGCTTCAATCCACAGGGGATAGATAGGTAGCAACTTAAGGTTATTTTCAGAGAAACCTGATTTGTAACAATAATAGTTTATTACATTTTATGCAGCATGTTAGCCCTGGAACATAGTCCAATATACATCACCAAAAAGGCTATCTTTATTGTAAGGTTACACTAACAGAATCTTGCAAAACTACAACTATTTCTCCCCTCTTTTCTCTTTAGTCTCTGGAAAACTAGGGAGGGTCCCTACTTAAATGTTCTCCTCTTCTATGGACTGAGAATTTTTTTACATGCCAGTTGTCTAGTGTGCGGCTGCCCCTCTGTCTCTGATGGTCCTTCCAACATGTCATTTACACAGCAAATCTTGAGAGGTTTACAATTGTTTAAAACATTTAAATACATATGACAGGACCAAACACAAAAATTGCATACCACAAAAAGACAAAGATGGCAAAGAAAACAAATCCAGAGGAAAACAAGGAAAGGGAAGAAAGGGCCCTTCGTGCTCACCAAGGGCCTGGTACAGACTCTATTTGTTTGTTGAAGAAGCCTTAGAATGTTAGAGCTTTACTTCTATCATCTTTAAAATGCTGATGATATCAGAAAACGTGATCACGTTTTTATAATTATATTCTTCTGAAATTTTGAGGGTGTTGCTTGTAATAGTGCTGTGATTTGCACCAGCTTCCTAAGTTGGTATTAACAGTGATAGTAACACCAATTATTTTTAGAATTTGAAGTATCTTGAAAAATCATGCAGCTGATTATAAAAACCTTGAGAAATTAGAACTAGGAATCATAGGTTAGATGTCTGAGAGACACTCCTTGTAGTATTTAGGACAATCATGTTAATTGCAGGGCAATATTAACTTTAGGATAGATTCCATTGTCATCAATACAATCACTTGCTTTACTATGCTTCACTATCTTTTAAGGGGGTTATAAAGCTATAAAGAAAAAATAAAAATTCTGAGCAATAGGAAGAGGGGAAGTTCTAGTATTCGATTAGAAAAGCTTTAGCAAATGACCATTGTATGTAACAACGCACCTCCATAGAATGATTTGAAACCATTTATTTCCAGGTGAGTGAAAGATCATTAACAATCAGGAAGCAAATCTTAGTTAGTTGATTAACAGTTATAAAAATGATGATAGGTTGTAGATCCCAAAGTAGTATCCATGTAGGAGAAATGTTTTCCTCGGAATATAAGTATTCAAATATAAAAACATTTTGTTCTTCAAGTGCTAGTTTCTTTTAAGTTATAACCAATAACCGGGGGGGGGGGGAGCAGGTGAGTATAGTGGTTAAAACACTAGACCAGAAACCTGGACACCATGAGAACTAGTCGGGCCTTATATGCAGTTGTACCTGCATTGGGGTGAAATGCTATCGGTTCGGACAGGTTCGGATAAACTGGTAGCAGAGATTGGGGCTGGTTTGCCAAACTGGTAGCAAATGCTGGCACATCCAAACCGGCCCGCATTCCTGCCGTGCTTCTCTGCCTTCCATGCTGCCTTCCCAGTGGTCCCATATGTCTCTTGCGAAGGCAGGCAAGTGGAAGCTCACGTAGAAGGCAGGCAAGCATGGGAGGGCTGAGGGGAAGGGATCTAGGAGCCTACTCCCTTCCTCATAGCCCTGAAGTGCTTGCCTCTCTTCCATGCTGCCTTCCCGGAAGTCCCCCATGCCCACTTGTGAAGGCAGGCAAGCAGAAGCCCATGTGGAAGGCAGGCAAGCATGGCAAGGGTGAGGGGAATGGAGCTAGCAGCCTACTTCCTTCCCCACCTCCTTGCCATGTTTGCCTGCCTTCCAGCCTACGAAAGGGGATGCTCTGCTTCCGGGTCAGGTCACCCACCCTCTCAGAGCATTTTGTTCCTTCTCCTGCAGCAACCACTACTCAGACCAGATGTGTGAGAGAGGGGCAAAGAAAAAAAGAGGAAGAAAGAAATAAAAAAGTGATGTCCTGTTGGCTACACCTGTCCGGTCACATGGCTGCCAAGCCACGCCCACAGAACCAGTGATGAAAATTTTTAGATTTCACCACTAAAAGCAAATAAACTAAATGAATAAACTAAATGATAAATTAAAGAGGCATTTATGAGATGAAATTGTAAAGGCCATGAGGGTAGGACTTAAATGAGAGGGTAAATAGATAAAAGGTAAAGGTTTCCCTCACACATACGTGCTAGTTGTTTCCGACTCTAGGGGGCAGTGCTCATTTCCATTTCAAAGCTGAAGAGCCAGCACTGTCTGAAGATGTCTCCATGGTCATGTGACCGGCATGACTAAACGCCAAAGGTGCACAGAACACTGTTACCTTCCCACCAAAGGTGGTCCCTATCTTTTCTACTTGCATTTTTACGTGCTTTCAAAACTGCTAGGTTGGCAGAAGCTGGGACAAGTAACAGGAGCTCACACCGTTACACGGCACTAGGGATTTGAAGCGCTGAACTGTCGACCTTCTGATCGACAAGCTCAGCTGTCTTACCTGCTGAGCCACCGCGTAAATACTACACACCAATAATGTGTAGTATAATGTTGACAACAGCCTGGCCACAAAATAATGTTGACAACAGCCTGGCCACAAGGAGAAAGGGCATTCCAAAAAATAGGATGGCACATCAAAGAAGATGTTCTCTCCTATTCCTGCATTGCTCAGCTCATTGATTTGAAGATGTTAACAGTTGGTTGGGTAGATACATACTGGTGAGGCATTTCATTATGTCTAAAAATGATTAGCTATTAAGAGCCTTAAACACCTTATACAGAAACCTTGAAGCCTAATCAATAAAGCAGTTCAATTGTGCTAGGACTGATACTACGTGGTCTATGAAGAATGTTCTCTGTAAGTGTTGCTGCATACATTATTAGCTGCCATTTCCAAATTATCTTTAAGGGTGAACTGACATGGGATGTGTTGCCATTGTCTAAATTAGAGAGTACAGCCAGTGCATACCTATCTAGGAAGAAGTGCAACTGCAGCACTAAATAAAAAAATATTTATTTATTAATTTCATTTATATACCGCCCCTCTCCATGGACTCGGGGCGGTTTACAGCCACTTAAAAACAAAAACAGTACCACACATTACTATTAAAATTTAAAAAACAAATATTAGATGGCTAATTCAATTTAAAATTGAACATATTTTGGGACACAATGCCATGTAGACCTTGAGAGGCAATAGACCCTCCAAATTGTGTCCTTGTTGCTTCAGAGTTGGAGGTCTACTCAATTCCCAGACCCATAAGATGCCATTCTCGTGCTTTAGTCTTGTTAGAATTCAGTTTCAGTTTATTACTGTATCTACATGTCAGTTGGAAGGGACGGGGTGGCTCAGTGACTAAGAGACTGAGATTGTTGATCGAAAGGTTGGCAGTTCAGCGGTTCGAATCCCTAGTGCCGTGTATTGGGTGAGCTCCTGTTACTTGTCCCAGCTTCTGCCAACCTAGCAGTTTCGAAAACACGTAAAAAATGCAAGTGGAAAAAATAGGGACCACCTTTGGTGGGAAGGTGACAGCATTCTGTGTGCCTTTGGTGTTGAGTCATGCCGGCCACATAACCACGGAGATGTGTTCGGCTTTGAAATGGAGATGAGCACCACCCCCTAGAGTCGGGAACAACTAGCACATCTTTGTGCAAGGGGAACCTTTACCTTTACCTTTAGATGTCAGTTCAGTGCCTGCCCTGATAGGAATAAAGTTGGGGACAAGTCTGTGACAAAATATTTACTCCTTTTGGATCTTCTGAATTTTTGCATGTTTTTCCCTAATTAGTATTCTTATTATTTATTAGTTTGCTTTATATAGCTGTCCAACTCTCAGAAAGGATGTTGGGCAGCTTACAATTGGATGGAAAGACAAAGAATGGAATGAAATATAAAAAGTATATCCCACCTCCTCCCTTGCAAAGAAAAACAGATAATCAAGGCTAACCAGATGGGTTCATCATCTTGCATTCCAGTCCAGTGCCTGGGGTATATACAGTATAATGAAGATAAAGAGAACAAATCAAACCAAAGTTTGATGCTTGTTTAATTTAGTTCATTAATAAAGGCGTTCGACATGTGGGAAAAAGTAATTGTCTGTGAAAAGATTAGATTCTTCAGTTTATTCTCCCTGAGCAATGTAGGTACTAAAATCAGGCCTGCATATTTTTGGTTGCCTTTCTTCCTCATTGCAAACTATAAAAGCAATTAGAGAGCACAAACTAACATTTCAACCTCAACAATTTACAGACAAGAGATTAAATGTGAGATTCTGTTGGTTTCTCAGGCTGTGGTTTTAAAATTTATTGCGGGGGAAAAATAGGAATTATCTATTACACATAGTAACAAAGGGATTGAGAATATTTAGATAATGCTTAAGAGAGCTAATTTAAATCAATAAATTCATTATTTTGTGGACCAAAAATACAATCTGAAGCTACTGCATATTTCATTACACAGGAAGAATCGCTTTGTTGCTATCCCATGGGATGCTATTGGATTATCTCTGCTATCTGATATGTAAGTCAGCAAAATCTTCTTAAACCCAATAACTCTGGTTTGAGATACAAAGAAAAAGTCCTTTTGCTAGTAATGGAACATGCACAAATGTCCAAAGTGTCTATTAGCAGCTGTGTCAGTATAGATCACCTTCAAAAGTCCAGTAACTACTAAACAATAGAATAAATAATAATTTCCTAGGTTTGTTTTTAATATAAAGTGATTGATTAAATACTTTACAAAATTTAAAGGCTGACAATTCAAAACAAAAATTAAATTGAAATTGCAAAGTTATTGTCAGGAAAATTGTGAATAATTTTTAATACAGATGGATGGATGGATGGATGTCTATGGAGGTTCTCAGTCATCTAGGTCATGGTTGTCCCAAGGTGCTTTTTCAAGAGACAACTGGATCTACTGATTTTTCTTTGAGGTTGTTTCACTTCTCATCCTAGACCTAGAAGCTTCATCCAAAAAGCTATAGATGATAGACAGGCATTCTTTTTTCATTTTAATGGAATTATTATTCATGACACAAAATTTAGCATGCTGTGTGGATTTATCACCTATGAGAATGGGTCTTGCTTCTGTACATATGTAAGCAGACCTCTATGGGAAGGCTACCTTAACAAAATGTAAATAACTGGATTAGTTGCCAGCTGGATTCTGGGTGCAATTGAAAACACTGGTGGTCACTTATGAATCATTTCATGGCAAGGAACTGTTATTTGTAGAACTGCCTGTCCTTCACTGTTTCTATCCATCCACATTAAGAGGCACATTAATACTCCCATCAATCAAGGAGTATCATTAGCAGAATCCAGAAGTGGCACCTGACCTTTGGAATATAATTTACCCATAGACTAGATGGCCCCAACTGTTGGACTTTCATTTATGCCTTGGAGAAGGGAGACAGATTGTCAAAGTCTATGAGATGGTTATTTCAATTACTATTTGATTGGGGTTTATTTTTTTTTGCCTTGAATGCCAGTTATGTATTTGACTTTGCCGTTGAGTTTTTTAACTGCTGTTAGCCACCCAGAATCATCATAACGAGAAAGGCTGCCATAGAAATTGAATAACATAAACATGGATAAATGATTGCACTATTATCCTATAATTCTATGCCATTTTCCTCAATATAATACTTAGTAATTTATTTCTCATGAGCTTTCCTCTCTACTGAGAAGTGCTATCAACCCATCCTTCAATCAAGAAAACATATAGCCTGAAATTTACCGCTTCCATTGCTGATACTTATGACAAATCTCTAGCATTGCTGCTATGGTAATTCTGACAGTCCATTGGCAAAGAGCCACCATTACCAGGTTTTTAGAGAGATAGCAACTGGCCAGGGTGACGTGGCTCTCCAATCCCAGCCATTACAGGGTCAGCTCATGAAATGGGTAGCAATGTACATAGATGTCTATGGAGATTTTCAGTCATCCAGGTCATGGTATCCCCAAAGGTGCTTTTTCAAGAGGCAACTGGACTTTCTATGTTTTCCTTTGAAGATGTTTCATTTTTCATTCAAGAAATGTCTGAGCTGGAGAAGCTTTGTGAATAAGAAGCGAAATGTCTTCAGAGAAAAAAAACGAAGTCCAGTTGCCTTTTGAAAAAGCACCTTTGGGACAATGTGTATAGAGAATTTATGACTATCCTTGGATGCTAATCAGCTAAAAAACATTCATTGATGTTTTTAACTCTGCTTCAAAGTTGAAAAATTATTTAACTGTTTCACTAATGAGCCCAGAATGAAGATGAAAGAAATAAAGGCATTCCACAGAAAAGATGCTTCTAACATGAACTGAGCTTTGATGCAAAAAAAAAAAAAAAAAAACCCAACAAAGCAACATTGAAAAGTTTGTGCTAAATAAGTCTCCTCCCCATGTACATGTTCTAGGGAACAAACTCAACTGAACTAACTGCACTCAGCTTTTTTTAAAAAAACAGCCTTCCTAAAACAGGAATATTGTCCTGTTTTAGTCCAAAAGGCATTTCTCTTTTGCTTCTATTAAATTTCTCCACCACGGAAAAAAGGAGTAAAGGCATCCTGTAGTAAGAATACAAATAGTCGTTGATTTTCTTTTAACCTTCCTGAATTGTAGAGTTTTCCTTTTTTTCGGTTTCTGGGTTGAGGTTGCACCCAGTCCAGCTGACATTGCGGGAAGCCTGCCCTTTTTACATGCAGTGCTAACCTTGATGTTGACAGCCTTAGAACGAAGTCGGCCTGGCGGAGCCGTCCGCGCTCCGCTCCAAAATCAGCGCCCTGAAACTTGCCTTTGCAATTTCCAGGGATCTTGCACGCCCGCGCAGTGAAGCCGACCTTCCCCACCGAACGCGAGCTTTCCAGGATTATCGCACGCAAGTCCCCCTCGCTGCTTCTTGTGTATATTAGCCAGCGGGAGGGACTTAGTCAGCAAATCCTGCTCAGAGGCGCTTTAGCCAATGAGGAACCTCGCCCTGCTTGCAAGGGGGCTTCGGAGTTGGCGCTGGACGCCTGCAGAAAGCGAGGCGGTTCTCGCTTGGACTGGTGGCAAAAATGGGGTCCGGCAACAGAGGTGGCGACTTAGCTCGCTCGGCAATTGGCGGGATTCCGTAACGCATCCACCATGTAGCCTTGCCCTGCCCAGCCCCATGGAGCGAGAGAGGATAGCCCTCACTTTTGCATAAATGCGTCTCTGCCGCTGGAAGATGAAATGCTTTTCTCGCTACCTGCCTTACCTCTTCCGACCGCCGAACACCATTCTCTCCTCCAGCTGCCACACCGAAGGTACCCAAGCTGAAAGAAGGGCAGGATGGGTGGGACCCGAGGTACGGCGCAGAGCCGAGGGGAGGGGAAAGGGGAGAAAGTGGGAGGGAGATCCTGAGATCGCCTTTGGCAACCGGTGCGTGACCGAGCTTGCAAGAGCTCGGGGTGGTGGTCGTGGGGGTGGGGGGTACCCGCGACAAGATTTCGGGAATCTCGGTGTGGCCTTGTGGAAAATCCGCCCGCCGTTCTTCATCAAGGTGAATGGTGCACGATACTACTAACCCTTCCAGGAGGGTCTTCTGGCATTGGATGCTTTTAGGCGACCGCGTACAACGGTTGTTCTTAAGTTTCATGAGCTTTTAGGTTTTGCCCCGAGAAGAAATGGAAAAATAAGATTTGCCCTCCCGTGGAAACGATCCCGTTTCCTGGAAAGCATGCGTTTACCGTGTGGGTTTCTTTCCCTCTCTCCCACATCCCTGGAAATCTTTTTTTTAATATATATATATATATATCTTGTCCTGTAGAGGTGAGATCAGCTACTGCATACAGTAACAGTAAGTTCTTAGTAGGATTTTTACATGCTAATGAGAGAAGGGTAAGTTTAACAAGGTTCTAGGGTTGGCAGATATCCCACTTTGGTGTGTGTGTGTGTGTAAGTTTCTCCTTCTGCACTGATCTGCAGGATGTATACAAGAGCAATATCAGGCCTTGATATTGCCATTCATTCACAGTCTAAGAGTTAATGTAAAAAAGCTTACAGAAAATAACACTGAAATATGATCCCTCATACTATACAAAATTGTCTGGCAGAGAGGCCACCAATGATAGGCATGGTACAAAATCCTGGATCTATAATTAGTGAGCAGTAAGATAGAAGAGTTTCCAAAAAGAAAGTTGTGTTAATTTCTATGTAACCAAGCCAAATGAACTTATTAAACAAGCTTAAATTGGACTGTGATGCTGCAAGTCAACTAATTAAAATGTAAAACGGTAGTTGTCTATAAAGCACATTCTAATAGCTGTGCTTCTATTAATCTATGTATTTTAGATCAAAACACATTTTGGTTTGGCTCAGTAACTTATAATTAGAATATGGGAAAAGCAGATAGGATAGGGTTTCAATTGCGCTCATAATGCCCAAAACATGTAAAAATGTGCTTGAAATTGATTCACTTGGGATATAATTCAAAATTAGTAAATATGCTATAAAGAAATAGGCTTGGATTATGCTTTCCTGTCTTTGATTTTTACAAATACAATATTTCAACAATGATGACCAATCTGCATTCTATAATTTTTGGGCTTTTTATAGCATTGAATATTGAAGATTTCTGGAAAAAATATTATTACACTCATTTAAGATTCATTTGTTTTAAAAAAGGTATGTCTTTAATGTGACTTAGTATGTGACAGGATTTCCAAGCATGTTTTAGATACCTATCTTGGTTTGTCTTAACTTGTTATCATTTCTGTTTGTGTTCTTCTTGTCTCATTTTCTCATTATTTTGATAATAAACTTTTCAGGGAAGGATCGGGCCTTTGGACTTCTATAGCTCTTTCAGTCTTTCCAAATTTGATACTGATCAGATATACTGGATTAACATATACCTTCAGGCCAATAGAACGTATAAATTGCAATTCAATTCAACCCAGCAAGGTACACAATTAGGTAAAGTCAATGAAAAGGGCATTAATATTGATATTGCTGCAAAGTAATCTTGAAATCAATGGTCAGCTATTGACACCTGAAGTTAGACCTGAAAATATACTAAAAGAAAACAAAAGCAATCCATCTCCTGGTGAGATAGATGGGTGGCAAACTAATAAATAGAAATACACATGGGTTTTTCTTAACTGATCTGCTGAAGGAGTGGGCAGGGAGGAATCCCTTAAAACGGAAGGCAATCAACCAGCTATTCATGTGAAGGATAAAAGCTAGTTGATATTTCTTTCATTTTGATGTTAAAATAACAAACAGTGGGAGAATCCAGAATATGTGGACACTTCTAAATTTGATATTGGAAGCAACTGGTTACATTATTCTTTGAATTCCTATAAATTTCCCAGAGTTTGTTTGGCGTCAGATGACACTAAATAAATAAAAGGAATATATAATAAACTCTATCAAAACTAAAAAAATTAGGGAAGCAGCTTCAATCTAATTTAACCATCAAACCATAGGAGGGAAGCAAATCAAAAATTATTGTCAATTATTTCTGTAATTGAAAACACCAAAACAAATAAATTAAAAAAGAAATTACAACAATGGTCAATCACTATATCATTAGATCCAAATAGATCATTCTGTCTTGTTATTGATAAAAAATAAACAAACCGACAAATCTCTCCTAACACCAGATTCAAATGAGAAAAACAGGTCTGTTGGAATGGTGGTCTACAAAGCAGATGCTAAAGTGAAGCTCCTGAGTCTCAGAAGATGGCATTGCTTAAAGGAAGAAACAAGGAACATGGCCACAGTGTCACTCCTGGTGCAGTGGTGGGTTTCAACTGGTGTTACAACTGGTTTGCTTCATGCACACACTTTGTGGAAGCAGAAGACCTTATACCATTTCTGACAGATGGCAGTCCAGTCTCTTCATGAAAGCTTCCATTGGTTGTTTGCTCTCGCTGTCAGAAAATTTCTCCTTATTTCCAGGTTGAATCTCTCCTTGTTCAGTTTCCATCCATTATTCCTTGTCT
>JANHFP010004957.1:0-12552 GCA_032468135.1 Calamaria suluensis
CGGGGCCTCCTTATCGCGAAGAAGCCGGGCCTCCCTTTCCTCAATGTATGTATGAATATGAATATGAATATGAATGTAACAGTGTTCTGTGCACCTTTGGCATTTAGTCATACTTAATGAGAGGTGTCTGCAAACAGCACTGGCACTTCAGCTTTGAAATAGGGATAAGCACCTATTCAGGAGTCAGGAACAACTAGCACATATCTGCAAGGGGAATTTTTACCTTTACCTTTATTCTCACATATTGACATATTCCAAATGTTTGAAGATTGAAACCATTCTATTATTATTCTCTTTTTTTAAAAGATCCCTCCAGCTATCCAGTTAAACTCCTAAGCTATTTCAAGGAAACTATATGGGAACTTTCTATTTTATAAACTTTTGGTCAGAACAGGAGTAATTTCTACTTGACAAGTAAGTAGGCATCAGGAAAGGTAGGTCAACAAGAGATCAATGTATGCCCTATAGTTTGTAGTAAAGAAATGCATACAGACTTATTCTCATCCACAATATGTTCCCTTACAGTTATATAATTAGCATTTGACCACCATTCCTACAGGAAACTTCCACTATAAAATGTTTCATTATAGATTAGAAGATTATATGTACTTTGCCTAATTATGATGCTGAACAGAAACACCACCACAAAGCCACACAAGATAGTAACCACCACACCTCTGCGGGGATAACAACCCAGAAGGACTGAAAGAGTATTTTGAAGTCATTTTCAATACTGTATTTGAATTTCAGTACAATGTATTTGAATTTCAATACTCCCAATCTTAATCACTGCATAATTATACCCGTCCAAACTCAATAATAGACAGCTAGCCAAGCTTTTCTATGGGAATGATATAACCAGTCCTCCTTTAATTGGAGTCAGTTTTAGAAGATATCTGTGGGCTCTGAAGGATAAAGGTAGGAAATAAATGTTTACAATAAATTATTCCAGAAACAAAGTTATGGTTTTTCAATGTGATTGAGGTGCCACAGACAAGTATGCAATAATCTCACAGAGTGAATAACAGAACTCAAATATCTTACCATAGCATTCCAATCATCAAGAGTCTGGTATTAATAAATTAAATCTATTTCTGCTAAGTCTAGCACTAGCCCTAAAACTGTATTTTTCCCTCTGGTGGCCATAAATCTATTGCTAGTTCATATATGACTTCTGCTATATGCAAACAATCACTTACTGTCCTTAGATACCATTCATGCCAGATTCCTAACAGCATTATTTGACGTACTATTTAAAAATTTCTAATGATAGGACAGGGTTGTTGTTGTTGTTGTTGTTGTTGTTGTTGTTGTTGTTGTTGTTGTTCTTCTTCTTCTTCTTCTTCGTCTTCTTCTTCTTCTTCTTCTTCTTCTTCTTCTTCTTCTTCTTCTTCTTCTTCTTCTTCTTCTTCTTCTTCTTCTTCACCTGCTCAACCTCTTCGTCCTCCTCTTCCTTGATAGGTTAATAAATTTTCATTGTACTGTATATGGGACAGTATAATAAACAGATTTATCAGCTGCCTTATTAAACCATTTCTACTGCATTATTGTTTCGAAGATGTATCACCTGATAAACAGATATTCACACTGAAGCTGAAAACAATATAACATTGATTAAGGAACTTCCTTCTCAGGAGAACCTTAATAAGAATAGATGATAGCGAGCTCATGACATTTTTTTCATAACCTACCTATTGCTTTCCACAGTGCTGTATTGAACACATCTTTAAGCAATTTAATAATGAGTAACACAAATCCTACAAATTATCCATGGATATGTGAATTAGCAGTATCAAGACTCATTGTTGCTTTTTAATGCTAATTGTTGTTCCTGTTTGCACTTGTGGGGCATGCAGTCTTGGCAAAATGGATTTTAATGAGGACATTGGTCTTTTTAATACCATGTTCTTAATTTGCTTCTACATTGGTTAAAATTCTAATCAACATCACTTACAAAACTACTTTTAGAGTGAAATAATTATGTGTTCCTTGCCACCAGCAAAACTATTAGATATATCTCTTTGATTAGTAGTTTGTAATTCACATAGTAGGAGCATCATAATGAGTTTTTTGTGAGCATATGATGTGTTACATTCACCAAATCTCTTGCAGAGAGATAAAATATATCATTGATATAAGAAGATAGGTAGAACATAACTAGCCAACATAAGGTTTTGTTTTGTTTTGTTTTCATTTTATAGACATGTGGAGATCCTATTCCAACTTACCAAATGGAGGTAAAAACAGACTTAAGCAAACAAAAAAAGGGGCTTCTACACATTCCTATTAATTCATGAATTAGTATGTTATATATTTAATTTTTGACTGAAAATATGGTGGTATATTTTAAATCATTTGAAACATAGAACGTGGCCCTATCAAAAGGATGGTGTGAATAATGGCACCTCATTGAGTCGAAGTTTGTAAGAAATCATAAATGTTTCAGATACGGTATATAGTACGGAATGACTTTCATTAGGCCTCCTGAACTTTATTTTTTTTTAAAAAAATGCATTTATTTGTGTTTTGAGTATCATATGTAACCAAATATACAAAAAACACTCCAAATGCTTTTTCACCTTTTGCATGTTTGGATGCAAAGGAAGTTGGGAATCAAAATATATTTGAAACAGTTTTTAACAGAAAAAATTGTTTTTAGGAATATGCATTTTGAAATACACTATGTATTTAAATATTTATACAGGTCACTGGCTTTATAACATAGTTTTCTAGAGGATTCACTGTTTATTTATTTTCAATACTTTTTATGCAAAACATTTTCAAAACTGCCCAACAGAAAGTTAATCTAGCATGTTTAGTGTGTTATTTTTCACTATTTGATGGTTTAAAATATTTTGCAATCATTTTCTTTTATGGTGTGGTTCTTTACCCTGGCCTTCTTTGAAATAAAAGACAGTTTAGCTAAGTTTATAAAATAACTCAGACCTCTAAAAATTATATGCCAGACCAAGTACCAGTAATGGGTTCCAGTTACCTTTGCTACCGGTTTGGAACTGGGAGCGTGCAGGGTGTTTTTGCACATGCACAGAACCTTCGCCACATGCACAGAGCATGTGTGGTGATGTCTGGGTGGGTGGGCAGAGCTTCCTGCCACCGCCACTACCAGTTCACCCTGACCGGGGAGAATCCAGTAGAAACCCACCACTGCCAAGTCCCACCAAAGTTCTGCTGCTGCTTGCAAACTCATAGAAACCAATATGCATTAGTGGATCATGCTTAATTTAAAATGCTTTCATCAACTGAGGAAAAAAGAAAAGCGCTTTAGAACAAAGCCCTTCGAAAAGTTTCTGTTTGAAGATTCTAGAAAAGAAAGACAATGTCAGCCTCTTCATTAGTCAATAACTAATGGAATTGGGAAGATCCTCCTTAATCATTGGTTCTTATTCTTTACCTTTTACATCTGTTCATCTGTGTAAAAATGCAAATAGAAATGTTCTAACCATATTGCATAGTTAAGGCAGGGTTTTCAAGGGAAAATTACAGGCTAATAGTCCTACTGCTCTTCTCCACAAGAATCAATAAAAGAGCAGAACCTGGGAGGGAGAAAAACTCTTGCATTAACATATATAAAGGGCAGTGTTGAAGTAAATATAATGCAGGAGTGTCAGTGAAATGTAGGTTGAATAATAAAGCAAAAGGAAAGGAAGCATTAACATTTTAGGGCAGATCCCTTATTTCCACTCTCCACCCAGTCAATCTGTCTTTTCCTCCACAGTTTTCACTGGGATAAGAGATAGTACTAACTTTCAGTTATTAAGTTTTAACATGGAATAGCAATAACACAAGTAATCATATGTAATTGTAGAATTATGATTGTATTATCTGTGTTTATATCTTGCCTCCTTCCATAAAATCAAAGTAGCATGTCATACATAGTACTTATTCTTCCAGATTCTCCACATGCTACCATGAAGGTACATTAGGTTAAAATGGTGAGTCTGATCAAGGTGATAGTCTCTGTTGTTTAGTGGTAGGTTGCTCCCAGTTGGGAACTGGTTTGCGTGATCCAGTAGCGGTGACTGTGTGACATCACTGAAACGGTTCTCTGAGACTGGGAGCTGGGAACTGAGCCCTCCCACCTGCGCTGGCAAATTTTTGACATTTATTCTGTCATTTTTTCACAGCTGAATCAGCTGATTGCCGGAACTGCCTGCTCCTAAATCATTCTGAGTATGTGCAGAGCACACATACGATGCAAGTGTTGCCATGCATGCTCTAGTGTGCATGTTCAGAGTGCACACACAGCACTTGTGTGTCATATGTTCTCTACTGTGCATGCATGGAGCTCATCATGGCAATCTTCGGATTACAGAATTGGTATTAAAGGTAAGTAGAAGCCTTCCCTGCTGTTGTTGTACCCATTCCTACCTATCATACAATATGCCAATGCTTAATTGTATTTAGGAGGTGAATGGCATGGTGGCCTAAAGATTCTTGTCTTCCATTTGGAAGGCTGAAAATTCAATCCTAGGTAGCAACAGATGTTTCTGTCTCATAGCACAAATAGGAAATATCGGCTGAAAGTCAATGTAGCTGTCAGGAAGGGCATCTGGCCAATAAATGTTCAGCTCCATTCAGTCACCTTTACTCTACCCTTACTCAATGGATTATAGGGTTGTAAAAAGAAAAAAAATGATATTTACATGGTGCTCCAGATGTTTTGGGATTGAACTCAAGGTACCTATTACTATTGCTCCTATCTTTGCTTTCTTTCTTTTGCAACAATCTATTTCTATTTGCAAGTCTTTGTATTTTGCGATATTTATCCAGTTCTTTCTCTTCCATTCTGCTGTCTCCAGATACTCCAGATACTGCTACTACTTCTGTTTGACAGAAAGTCTTGTGAAGTCTGGGTTGTTATATGGCAGGTTCTTGTCTGTTTGAATTCTAAAACCACAGAACATTGTAACTTCTTCATTTTCTATAGACTTGGTATACTTTTTTTGGAGGGGGAGAGATCTTGCTTGCAGAAAAAATTGTAGCTCTTGCAAATCTCCCAATCCACTATTGTTGCTACATATTAAATGTCTACTGTCTCTTTAGCTTCTTTGCATAGGCAACATTTGCTGTGCGTTGCTGTTTCTTTACATAGTTTTGTTCTTAGGACTTGTACTTGTGCAGCCAGAAATAGCCGTTATGTCTTTCTCTTTAATTTTCCTGTTCTTAGTCATTGTTGTTGTTATGTGCTTTGCCAGTTTTTGCACAGAGAGAGAGAAAGAGAGAGGGGAGAGGGTAATACCTCAACTTGTCATGTCTCTTTTCTCTTTAATTATTTATTTATATCCTATCTTTTTATTTTTTATAAATGACTCAAGGCAATAAACATATCTAATATCTCTTCATTCTCCTATTTTCCCACAACAACCCTGTTACTGCTGGCCCAGATTACCTAGTCCACTTTTATGCATAAGGCGTGGCTAGAGAATTAAGTGTTCTGGTTTCTGATTTATTTTATATTTTGTAAGTCAACATAGTTTTCTAGCTTCAATACATCTTCTTCATTGTCCTTCAGATATTCTTCCAATGTCCTTTTTTTCTTCTTCAACTATCTGGTGTACTTAAAATATTCTGCACTCAACTATTTTCCTTGGTAAGTTGAGTTGTTGCATTCATGAAAGGCATGATTCTATTGGCTTTCTTACCCAGAACTTTAACTATACTTGAATTCCAATCCACTATTCCAACTATGTAGCTAATGACTGGAATTGTCCAGAAGTTTTATTGCCCTGATGATATTTTCTCCACTGAGTTTTGAGTTTAAGACCACATCAGTCACCTGATGTGTTCACTTCTAACCATTTCCTTGACTTTAGTGTGCTTGGACACTATAAACTCCATGGGAGTTTATAGTTTTGGTATAAACTCCCATGAAAAAAAATATATATTCACTTGTTAATATGCAATTATTATGAAAGCAAAGTGTTTGAGGCCTCTATTCATTTGGTCCATATTTAAATTCTACCTTCAGTTGCAACATCTGATGCTATAATGTTCTATTAAGAAGAATGCACTTGAAAACAATCCAGCAAATCCTTGGACATAAGTGTAAAGAATGTCTAAATGTTGTATATGTTTTAGTGAGCTGATGAAGTCTTGAAACTCTTCTGCTTCTTATGGTGGAACAAGGAAAGGCTATTTATTACTTTAGACTACTACAATACGTGAAAAGTGAATTCAATAATGGAAAACAGAGAAAGAGACTGCTGATTAGATAGTGTTCTTTGCTCATCCACTGGCTAATTTGGGCTGGGTAATGCTTGTGAGTATCCTATTTGCAAGACATGCTGGACAAACCTTCAATTATGGGCACTGAGGACAAGATGGAAATATACAGCTTATATTTAAAGTGCTGTAGGAATGAAAGTTTTGTTAAGGGTTCAAATGGCTACCATATAGTTCCCCTATGAGATTCCACAGATGAAGATAGACTTGATCCTGAATTTCAGTATCACTAATCTAACATCTAAGTACTATTTCATACTAACCTTCAATGCTGTTAAATGCTGCATACAATCTCAGTTCGTTATCTTGTTTCTAATGATTTAGCTCTGATAATATTTTGTATTATAGCAAAACAACTTTTATTGCTTTTGAATCACCTAAAATTTCACTTACCCCCTAAAGCTATAGCATTATCTTATCATTTAAGATAATTATATCAAATACCCAAATTCTGAATGGTAATGGCAGTCTAAATTCCATTGGAATCAATGTAAATGAAGGGCTTTATTGTCTGGATAAAAGAAGGAATGAAAGCTCAGATATGCTGCTCTCTGTGTTATTTTTCTGTTTCTGTTCTTAAGATCTCCAGTTTTATTTCATTCTTTTTTTCTCAGCATGCTTCTCCATAGTGTTCACACCACTTATTTATGTTGTCTTCTAATATTTCTTAGTCTTCTAATATTTCTTAACCTCAAATATGCATTCTCTTTGTCAGATTCATGGAAATGCTGAATGCTGTCATTAACATTGTGGTTTCTTCTTCTTCTTCCAATACTACTAATGCTCATTCTCTCCTTTACAATGAGTCAAATCACTGGTTCATTACCTCAATATTTAGCTTATGGAAGCTTTTTTTATCTGTCTTTTCCAGATGTGATGTTATGACTGTGATTATCCCCAAACAGATGGTCATTGTCATAATTGCTGGGATGAGAGGATTTGAAATTTTTAAAAAAACAGTAGAAGCTATTAGATTACAAAAGGCTGGTTTCTCTTGACAATAATGGTGGTTTAAAGATTAAAAGTGGATTTCTTTTTTCTATCCTGATCTGGAATGACAGGAGTTGAATCTTTTCACGTGGAATACATGAGATTTATCAGTGAGCAATGGATCTCTTTCAGTTCACAGTAGTTTACTATACTTCTCTTATCCTGATTTTTAAGTCTGAATACAGACTTTATCATTGTACTGGAATCATAACAATCAGTTCTCTTTTGTATTGGGGGAATCTCACCTGGCTAGGTCATGTAAAGAGCCAATATGGGCCAAAATGAAGTTTCAGTCTGGATGTACTTGCAGTCTTAACATACTGACCAAATTGCATGAAACATTCTTTTAATAGAAAGCCTTCACTACATCAATGAGAAGTATGCCAAATCTCCTTTTCTTTCTCTAATTAATGATGACTGCTTAACATGGCTAACATTGTCTAAGTGTATTACTATTCTTCAACAATCTAACTGCAGACAGAGTCATGTGTAACAAAATGAATTTATAATTCCTGACTGCAATGACATTATTCTACTTTTATTGCAGTTATCTTTATTGGAATTGATATTTTTGCCATTGTTCTTCTGTGGAGTGTAAGTAACTCTATTGATTACTTCTTAGAACTGTTCCTGCTTCACTAACTTGAATACATTTTTCATATCACACTCAGCTGATCTTTTTTAGGTATCTTAGTTTGATGGTCATTAGTTCTTCTTATCTGTAATGGAACGCCTTGGATTTTATTTCCTTCTATATGGATTTACTTTGTCACTTTATAATCAGCAGTAGCTACCACTGATCTTTTCTTTCAGCTGTAATTTTTAAAATGTAAGTTATTAACAGCAACTGGTTTATTGAAATTGGCAAAGCATGGAAGCTGTAAATCTTGTGATATTTAGTTTAATACTACTTCAATAAATATAGACCAGAAAGTTTTGGAGAAGATTATTATTAGGAAGATTTATAATAGTGCTTATAATAGTGCTTAGAAGCACTGTTAAGAGCACAGGACTTCAGCTGCTGTGTAGATCTATTGTCATCAATATAATGGATTGTCATTGTTCATACTTTCCCACATTTAAAAAAATGCATATGACTTTAAAAAAATGTAAATGATTTACCAGTTGTATTTTTTTCTATAATATATCCTTTGGCTCTGGGTTTCAAATTTTATCATGCAAAACCTTTTGGGTGCACAGTAGAATTAACTATTACAATTTTACTTCTCACTGTTTTTTCATCAGTTTGTCCTCTTGAGTAGGACACTGAGTTGGTCTAAACTGATCCACAGAAGTATCCCACTGCATCTTGACAGAGAAAAATTTCAAATTAATTATGCGGGGAAAATATATAGTGTCGAACATATGACAGGGTTTTTTATTACACTTTTAGGAAGAATTGTGCTACTGTATTTTCTGTAGAAAGCAAGAAATAGAACAGAGCAGAGCAGAACAGAATTCTTGATTGGCCATGTATGATTGGACACACAAGGAATTTGTCTTGTCAGAAAGGTAATAAAATGGGGCAAAGTTCACTTAACAATGTCTCACTTAGCAATGGAAATTGTCAGTTCAATTGTGGTTGTAAGTTGAGGCCTACCTGTAACATAGAATAAAATGGAATGTTGCAAACTTCATTTATCCAAGGATTAGGTATGACTATATGTGCTTTAAATGCCCAAGATGAACAGGGATATGAGTAAGCATTAGCTGACAACCATTGCTTGCAAGGAACCTACCTCTGCAGATTCACATGTTGTGCTGTGTTTTACAATGGTTATGACAGTTTTTTTAGCACTAGTCTTTATAACACTGGTTCTGGTTCCATGAGCTGGATGGATTAAGTTCTGCTCTTCTGAGTAATTGATTAGCCACACCTAGTTGTGCCTTCATATTTTAAACATGAGCTGGATATTATACATTATATTTAGAGCTTATTTATCCTATATTCAAAATATACTCTTCATAATTAGTGAGGTTTGACTATGAGACTGGCAGCAATTGCTAAGTTTCCTTTAAATCAACACTTAACATGTGGAGTTATTTGTCTTTCTCCTACATCAGAAGATCTTATGTAATTTCCTGATTCCCATCTCTAAGTGATTTAATATCAAGTCAAATTAAAATCTGGACAGTGTAGTTTATGGCCTATCTTTAATAGTTCTTACATGAATTATCTTGTATCTTATATCATAAACCATTACAGAGAATTGTAGGTTGTTTATAACCTATCATCAGGGCAAGAGACAATAAAAGCAATTGCAAGTTCTGTATATGTATATTTTTGTATATGTCTTTTTTTTCTTTTTGATAAACCTAATAATAATGAGCTAATTTTTTTTTCTAATATATACTTCTTTCTTTCTTTCTTTCTTTCTTTCTTTCTTTCTTTCTTTCTTTCTTTCTTTCTTTTCTGTATCTTCTTTGTAAACATTCTAAGTGGTAGGGATCTCACAATTCATAACTATAATCCAGTTATGAACAGATTCAAGAAGTGTGAATTTACAAGTTCACATCAAATGAAATCTGAACAAATCTTCTCTATTCCATGTGTGTTGTTCCAGACTTCTGATGAAAACACAATGGGCAGTGGGAGCAACATTGTTACTACAATACCATTTTCCCTCTGGGTTCATTCATCATAATTCATATCTAACCTATCTCATGTCTTGAAGTAATTAATCTTCATGTCTTATTTAAAGGAAAGACTGGGCAAATTTGATATTAAAATATTTGAAGTTTATAGATACTGATCATACAAAGTCTGAAGAAAATAATAACCTTTTGGTGAAGATTCGTGGATGAGGACTTCTGTCCTTCCAAATAAGAATGAAGTACAGTTCTATTTTCTCAGCCATAACCATTATAATTTATGATGATTGGATCTTGAATCTAGCATCTTAAAATGCAAAAAACGACTACCCTGTCCTAATTCCAGGCTTCATAATATTTAAAAAGTTTTAAAATCTATTATTTCTGTGGTCAAGTATAGAAAAATGATTCTTGATTAATATATCTTTTCTTTTATGTACACTGAGAGCGTATCCACCAAGACAAATTTCTTGTGTGTCCAATCACACTTGGCCAATAAAAAAAATCTTTCTATTCTAAAAGTCCCACTTGTCTCACGGCTCAGTGATCAGTTAATGTCAACTTGGAGAACTCATAATTTAAATTCTAATTTACATATAAATATACCAGTCATCTAGAAATCATCTTTTTGCATTTTATTGCTTAAAGGATGAAAGTACTCTTCTAAAAAACGTCATAATTTACATAAAAATGAAAGTGTTTAAAATAAGCATTTTGTAGTAACATTAGAGTTAAGGCTTTGTTGCTATTTCCCTTTTTAAAAAAGAGAGATTGATTCAGTTAACATTCAGGAGGCTTATTTCATGCTCAACTGTAAACAGTGTTCTTTAATGATGTTGTTCTTCTCAGAGTCACAGATAGAGAAGCTTAAGATAATCCCACTTCATGTGGTATCAAGGTTACACATATCACTTAACATCTTTTCACTAGCATCACTGCTAGTCCCAAGTATTAAGTCACTCATTTATATTTCCGTCAATTTTTTCTAGAGTTGTGGCCAGCATTATCTGTCTGGCATGCATTTAAGTGCAAGGAGGTCTCCTTTTATTGTCCTCCAAACCTTGTACATTGTAGATCATATAACAGTTTCTGATGTGATTTAAGATTGGGGCATATTCCTGAATTAAGTATGAAATTAATAAGAGAATCAGCAGGGCTGATATTTGCATTATTAAACTCAATTTTATATTGTCCCTACAGGCCTAATTTTAAAACTACTGCAGAGGTATTATTAACTAATAATGCCTAAGTGTAGATTATATAGTTTCCTTAAACAGTCTAAATTTGGAAAAGCAAGTTTGCTGAGAAGAAGAAAAAGTAAAGTGTTTATGACAGGCTTCTATGATTTAAATACAATGAATCATAATTACATATTCCTAATAAAGTAGAAATAGATTGTATTTAACTTTTCATTCACAATCAATTTATGAGGTGAACTTCCCCATATTAACTGTAAGCTATGATTATTTTGACAGGTTCTGGTTAAAACTCTGCATTATAATCAGTGAAAAATGGCAACTAAGTCTTTACCCAATTTGAAGGCCCTGTTATTTTATGACATTACTGCTTTTTAATTTGTTTTTAAAGCTTTTGGAGTATTCTTTGGGGGAGAATACTGCTTTTAACTAAAATATGGTGCTATTCCACTCTATTAAATGTATGGATAGTATACTCTAGTACAGCAGCAGAATAACGAACAGGTAAACTGATGTCATGCAGGTAATATTTAGTTATTTAGTGAGAAAAGACTCAGGCTTCTGTTCAATCTGCACACATGGGAACAACTCAATTAGATAAGGAAATGAGACATACATTTAAGTTTCTGTCTTGCATACACACACACATACACCAGTATATTCATGCAACTAGTTTCCTGTATAATGTTTAGCTCACTTTCCATTGGCATACTATAGAATATCCCAAACAAAAGTATGTATGCTTATACCCATGATCTACTGGTGGAGAATGTTTCTTCTTTAGATCCCCATAGCAGAAAGCTACAAATGCCATTCTACCAGAAGCTAAAACCACTTGCTGCTTTGCCACTCAACATATATTTTCTTCTCTTTGCTACCTCTGCATTGGGAAGAACATAGTTTTCAGCTGTTCTTGTTTGCCAAGTTAAAGAATCTTATTCTAAACCAGTGTTTTTCAACTTTAGCAACTTTAAGATGGATGGACTTCAACTCCCCGAATTCATTGGCTAGCATGGATTTGAAATTCACACCCCTTAAAGTTGCTAAAGTTGCGAAACTTTTGACCATGCCCCTTGTTTCCAAGCTTTCAGTAAGCTAGCAGTAATGAACTTCTGCAAGCAAATATAAATCAGTAAAAACAAAGTGAAAGAAATGTTTGATGGATTCCCTGCATGCTGGGAATGATTTTCAAATGTGATGGACTGTGGACAAATCTATTTCTAGTCTAGGAAGGACTAGGGGAAACATAATAGCAGCCTTCCAGTATTGGAAGGGATGCCAGAAAGATAAAGGGAACAAACTATTTTGTAAAGCACCAGAACGTGAGAAATGGGGGCATAAAAGTAGGTGTGTGAAGAAAACTGCCTATCTGCTGATATGTCCCTGATAGTGACATGAGCTCATTTGCTTGTTAGTGCCAGGTAAACTCCTGACTTGGAAATGATCTCACCTAGTCCAATAAAATGGTTCCGCCCTAGGCGCTTGATGGACCCAGAGAGGTTCCAGATAGAGCTTAGGCCAATTCCTGAGA
>JANHFP010004957.1:38402-51529 GCA_032468135.1 Calamaria suluensis
GGTTTTAGAGCCATAGTTGTATTTGTATTTAATAGATATTTTAATTTTTGTGAATATATATTTTATGTTTATGGCTGAACACCGCCCCGAGTCCGCGAGGAGAGGGGCGGTATAGAAATTTAATAAATTAAATTAAATTAATTAAATTATAAGGCTGGGAGGTCCCGGGGAACCAGAGAAGTTTTGTGAAGGTTCCCTTGCTATGGTTAATATCATCCTCTCCTGTTTTATGTGCCTGTTTTTTTAAATTGTGACTGTTTGTATGTATTTATTGTTTATAGTGCACCACCCAGAATCACGTTCAGGTCAAATGGACAGCTATACAAATATAAAAACAAAATAAAAGCCACAAAGTTCTGTTAGGTTCACTTTCTTGTAAAGGGAATCCTCATGTTACAACCACAATGGAGCCCAACATTTCTGTTGTTAAATAAGGTATTTGTTAAATTCCAAAAAATGGAATTTTGTCTCATTTTACAACCTTTATTGCCAGTTAAATGAATCACTGCAGTGGCTAAGTTAGTATCCCAAATGTTAAAGGAAAGTGTCACAGTGACTTTAGTTTTTAACCTCTTTTACCTCTTTTATATGTTTTACTTGGCATTTGCCATATATTATTGGTGTTAGAAAGATCTGTTCCTATTGAAACAAGAGTATATGCTCACAGCAGGCTTTATTAACTGTTCTTTTTTCCTTTATTGCTTTGGTAAGCCAATACCATCTGTACTCCAGTGTACTACAGTCCCCTGTTCAGGGCAATTTGTGAAAGGAGGAAGCGTAGGACAGAACCTCAGAGACAATTTCACACATCTGTTTCTGTGGATGCTCTTTTTTTCTCTCTTCCCTTTATAATTAATGAAAAATAATGGTGCTGACACAAGTTAATTACTGTGAAAAATTACAGTTTATGCTATTCATTATAATAATGGAGAAAATTACTTGACTTTTTCAAACACTATTCCTAACCAATTAGAAAATAGTTTAGAAAAGGTTTCACCTACAATTTTCGAGTTTTGGTGCGTTCCTGTTCTGGGAAGTTAAAAAGGAACACCCAATATTTCTCCTTAGCAGGAGAGCAGCATTAGAAAATGACATTAATCACAATGTCTTACATTTGAAAGAGGGAAATAGACGGAAAAATGAGCATATGTTGGTAGAGAGGTCATCACAGTGTGTAAATAAGGTGACCAAAATTTACTATTTGTAAGGTGGGACACAATTGGAGGGGGGATTTTTAGAATGCTCTGCACATTAGCAACATAGCATGTTCTTCTGTGCATGTGCAGTAGAACACATTTGTATGTTCTTCTGCACATGCGCAGTAGAGCACATTGTACATGCTCTCTGCACATGTGCAGTAGAGCACCAACAGCGTGTCACTGCCGCTCGCAGCTGCTTTGTTCTCTGGCCCCTTTTTCCTTTCCTTGCTCGACTGTAGCAGCCGAGCGAGGAAAGGAAAAAGGGGCCGGAGAACAAAACAGCAGCAAAAAGCCACTGCTTCTTCGCAGCAGCCGAGGACAGAAGAGGTGGCGGTGGTCGCTTGAGTCTAATCACCCGAAAAGAGGGGGGGCATGCTGGATGGCCTGGCTCCCCTCATGTCTTTGGCCCCCGGGAGGATGCGCTGGCTCGGATAGGCGGAGGCTCAGCTAAAGAAAGGGAAGCACAGCAAAGAAGCGGGCTGAGGAGCAGTAGCAGCCACTGTCGCGTCTCTTCTCTCTCCTTGCTCCTCCTCCTCTTGCTTCCCCACCGCTCCCGGTTCCCAAATAAGTTGTCTTGAAGGGAACAGCGGCCCAGAGACCGTCCTCTCTCCCTCCGCCCAGTGTGAGAGGACCCTTAATTAGTCACTGACTCATACAGTGGCATCAGCGGCATCTTCTGGGGAAAGGTTAGGGCGGAGGAAGGGAAGGGAGCAGGGACCCTCCCGGCCGCTGTTCTCTTCAAGCTGCAACGGAGCCGAGACAACTTATTCAGGAACCGGGAGTGGTGGGGAAGCAAGAGTAGGAGGAGAGAGAAGAGACATGGAAGTGGTGGCGGATGCTCCTCAGCCCGCTTCTTTGCTGTGCTTCCCTTTCTTTAGCCAAGCCTCCGCCTGTACCAGCTCACATTTGGCGGAAGGAGAGAGGACGATCTCTGGGCTCTTCCTACCTCACTTACTCCACGCTGCATCTCTTGTCTTTGGCCACATGGAGACAGCTGCAGAAAACTGAGTGGGTGGGGAGGAGAGTGGGTGGGCTTCCCCTTCCCGCCATTGTGCGCCATTGGCAGTCTCTGGCCTGGGGAGGAGGTGTTGCTGGGGTGGGCAGCCGGGGTGGCTAAGCAGCGAAGTCAGCCTTTGTGAGTCAGCCATCGCCCCAAGCAGCTTCAGCACCTTCTCCTCCTCCTTCCTTCCGCTCAGTGGAAAAAAGCAGGACTTTTTTAAACTGATGCGGGACGCAGGACAATTGGCTAAAAAGTGGGACTGTCCCGCCAAAATCTGGACATCTGGTCACTTTTGTATAAAACAATTATTTATATAGTGAAATATTCCCTTGGTAGATTTTGGGTAAATGTTAAAACCTACTTTGCTGCCTCACAATTTAATTTTAGCTAATAAGAAATAGTGTCTTGTCTTAGTTTACTTTCACACATATACAAAAATCAAATTACTGATTGTAAAATAAGTAATTAATATTCTCCTAATTAACCCATGCAAATTAGGAAAGCGTTTCTTCTACAACTTCGTTTTTATAAAGCCATAAATTGAAAAAGTAAATGGAATATTCTTCAGGTAATTAAGAATAACTTATGGATGCAACACACTAATGATGTCTAATGTGTGTCAGTAAATGAACTTGCTAAAAACACATTCCAGTGACATGCTTTTATTCTCAAAAAGCCTCAGTCTAAAATATAAAGTAGTCATTTTTTGTTCCTTATTATACAAACAGTAATAGTGAAAGAGACAATGTTGGTGCATAATATTTCATACCACAACTAACATATAAGTGGCCAGATGGACTCTATGCAGATCATGTGTTATTTTTATTGTTTCAAAAAAAGGATATATTTTTTTGTCTCAATTCAGTAGTCACAATATAAATTGAGAGGGAAATATCCCCATCCCACAACCAATTAGACTGACCAAAGTCCAAAATGTATGCCTGGAGCCTCTCAATTATTTCACTAAAGACTATATTTACAATTTCCCCCTTCAAAGTATTGGTATCATTCCTTTTAATTTTCATTCCAGCTTAGAATTTTAAAATCATGTTTACCTATAAGCATGCAATATACATGCTTATCTAAAATATATCATGCCTGACCATACTGAATGTTTAAAAATGAAGTGAAAAGTTGATGATCTTTTAAAAAGATAAAATAAACTTAATTAGAACCAGGTAGTG
Source organism: Calamaria suluensis (assembly GCA_032468135.1). Taxonomy (NCBI): domain Eukaryota; kingdom Metazoa; phylum Chordata; class Lepidosauria; order Squamata; family Calamariidae; genus Calamaria; species Calamaria suluensis. Next base: position 41,786 of record JANHFP010004957.1, read on the forward strand.
GAATGAAGTGGTATGCATGTGCATATGTGCTTATGTGTATGTGTGTACAGGTGAAAGAGAGAGTGAGAAAGTGTATGTGTATGGTGTGCTAGACAAGAAGGATCTGTCCATGTAAGCCACCAAAGGTAGCATATGATTCAAAAGTGACTTTGTGTACTGTATACCCTGGTATTATTTATTTGGGTTTAGGCTGCAGTAAATCTGTCAGATTGATTTCCAGGTGATAAATTCATACACATAAGCAGATTCCCCAAGCAGAAAGCAAGCAGTTTTCAAAGGAGAAGGCAGAGAAATAACTGAAGTCAAAATACATAAAATTCTAAGGAATGTTTTTTGCAGTTTGGAGTCCTAAAACATGACTTCTTGGAGAACTTCATTATCTAATATAGTTCTGATGACTTTACTGAGTCCCCATTGCTTGCAAATACTAGAAAATCCAATTCTACCTAATCACAATGGTCCTTGATTAGATGGCCCCATAGTCAAGTATTCTCTGTCTTCTATGAGATTATCTTCAGACAATAAGATAATAATTCTCAAAAGATAGATGGTGAAGGCATCTATAATCAAGGCTGTTAGATGGGAATGGAGGATTGTACGAGACAAAATATGATTCTTCAATGCTTCTGCCTGGTCAACTTGTGAGAATAGCTGTTATGTCAACCTGTTATGTCAATACTATGGTAGTAAACAAAAGACTTTGCAATTGCGTGAAGGTTTTGGACTATCAAAACATCTTAGTGTATGATGATCCAATGAGGACCCTCAACAAGCAGGAATATTCAGAATGTTCAGCTCTATACATATTAAGCCTTTGTACTATTAATATGGATACATAAGCAGAATAGAAAATGAGTTGTAACAGTGCAGCTAACAGGCAATTTGATTTATAAGCATCAAGATGTAGGGTAAAGCTTTATGTTCCAACATGAAAGCCTTGTACATAGTAAAACAGTGATGGCTCACATTTTTGCAGTTGCGTGTGTGGGAGTCACATGTATGCCCACACCTATAATTCAATGTCCCCATGCCCAACATGCCCCTCTGTCCACCAATGCCCTGCCCCCTGCTTTTGGCACACAATGTCACAGCGAGCCCAAGAGTCCTTCTAGGAGCCTGGGAAGGGCAAAAATGGCCTTCTCCACCACCACCACCCCAGAGGGCCTCTGGAGGACCTCTGGAGGCCGGAAATTACCCATTTCTTGACTTCTGATGAGACCGGAAGGCCCAAAAATCGGCTGGCCAGTACACACATGTGCGCTGGAGCTGAACTAGGCAATGCTTGTGTGCCCACAGATATGACTCCATGTGCCACCTGTGGCAGGCGTGCCACAGGTTCACCATCACAGTACTAGAATATTTAATGGCATTAAATATTAAATATTAAATAATGGCATTAAAAACAAGAAGTTTTTAAATAATTTTGTCAGAGTCTCAGAGAAACAGAAAAAAGGTTTGCATCCTGTTGGTGTTCAATGTATAGATTATGCTAATAGGACTACCCTCTCCAATGTGGAAAGTTGAAGGATGAATGAATTAAATCCACAAACAGAATGTTTCTCTTCTATGTCCAATTGATTCATTCCCAGACAGACTTTATGCAAAACTACATTGGGAAGCCAGACAATTAATAAGGCTAGTATGGAACGAGAAGGAATTCAACATTTTCCACCATACTTTGCCTCTTACATCATTCATTTTTAAGAGGTTTTGATTATCCTGATTCTGAATCTCCCAACATTTTCCATTTATTGGCACAACACAGAAGATTTGACTTAAATAAACATATTCTGGCAAATAAACTTAATAAATAAATTTAAATCTGGCAAATCAACAGTTCCATCAATAACTACCTCTTTGTTTTTCTTAAGTGAAAACAGAGAGGGATAATTTTCCTTATATGCGTCTGAAACAATGTTCTCCCCCCACACACATCTTAAAAAATATAAATGCCACATACTATCTAAAATACCAATGAGAAAATGTCTGTTTCTAAAACATTGATTTTAACACAAATAAAGTATGTGTAGCCAAATATTCTACAAATAATGATAGCAACATTTGATGTAAGCGTCCAGATTGATTAAGATCTAGTATCTTCAATCCAAAATAGAGATTGCTCCAGATATAAGAAAATATATATATTTTCTTATATATATATATATATATATATATAACCCCCAAAGGCATCAGCTTTCCTTTAGACCAATCAATATTACACCTAGAAGAGACTCCAAAGCAATTACTGAAATTTATACATTTTGCTATATAAAAAATTTAGGTTCAGCAACAGTACTTACATACCATTTGTGAAAATTATTTCTTTGCAGAAGTTGCCAATATGTTTCAATCTCATTTTACCTAATGTTACATTTTAACTTCTAGTTACAAATTAAACAGTCAAACACAAAGGGAATCATCCTTTTCCAATGAAAATCATCTTTGTAGAAATCTATGGATCTTACCCATAGGGTTTTTAGGGTTGGGTACAAATGATAAAACATTTTAGAAAAATTAAGAAAAGAAATAATGCCAAGGAATTTTTATCATGCACTTGGACAGAATATGGGAAAGACACAACTGTGGTATTTTATATTTAGAATATACATAAACATTAAGATGTTCATTCTCAGTAGCTTTCTTTTCGCAGCAGAAGGGTCTAATGATCTTCAAAGATACCAAACTTTTCTGTGATTTCTCCCTACCTACCTTTCTCCCTCGCTCTCCCCCTCCCTTTTTCTGCCTCATGTGTTTGTGTCTCTGTGTGTCTCTCAGTGTGTTTGTGTATATGAAGGTGATTGCATCCATAGTTAGATTTCATAGCCACCACTTTGATATTTTGCCTCTCTCTCACCAGATGCCCTACAGAAGTGTCCTAGTTAGAAGGTACATAACTTGTTATCATCCAGTTTCATCTTCCCAAACTTTGCAGAAAGCTATTATTACAAAAGCAGAAAAGAATTCTTTAATAAACTAGCAATTTCTTAAGAGAGGATAAACCTAACCATATAACACAGGGGTGTCAAGTCTGATTGCATTGCAGGCTGTATTGTGAAGTATTGGACCATATTGCGATGTATTGAGAAGTTTTTTGTCTTTGCAGAGCTGGACTGGGTGTGGCCTGTATCCAGCCACCAGTTTGACAGGCCTGATATAACAGGAGTGAACAAAGCACGAAATGGGAGTAAGACTTAGTAGGTTCAGCTGGATCTGTCCAAGGTGCTGTATCCTGAAACCCTCTCAAGCCCCAACTTTCATTTTCATGACACTGATTTCTCTGTTAGTCCCTGTTAATCAAGTTGCTAATCATTGCTATGATAGCAGCTTGCTGTGAGTGCATATGTAGAATTCCATTTGTAAATCTGTACTTTTTCTGAGACAATTCATGTGACAATATTCTGGTACTTTGTCTGTAAATTGTGAGCTCCACCATCCTAGTCCTATAGTCAGATATTAAGCCATAGTTTTTAATTTTTCAGATGAAATGATTTCTACTGAAATGCATTTAAACTAAATTTATCTCAACACAATTGCTTTTCATATCATACAAATCTGTCAAATAGTTTACATGTTTCATTCTTTAATGAATAATAGTGTTTTTTTAAATAGGTGGTAATAGGCATTCATGCAAATGAATGTATACTTGTAATATGTAGAAATGGGTTAAGGGTTAGCAAACAGTTGAAAAAGAAAAGCTTAAGGTTGGATAGAAGTGATGAGATTCTTAAGACGAACATGTTGAGAAAGTTGAAGAACAAAAGGCAATAGGAGAATCAGTACATGGGTTGTCCTTGACATACAACTATTCATTTAGTGACCATTTAAAGTCACAAGTGCACTGAAAAAGTAACTTATGACTAATTTTCACATGACTATTGCAACAACTCTGTGGTCACATTATCAAAATTTGGGTGCTTAGCAAGTGGAATGTACTTATGATAGTTGCAGTGTCTCAAAGTCAGGCGATCACCTTTGTGACCCTCTGAAAGCAAAATCAATGCAGAAGCCAGATGGGTGGGTGGGCCTCCCGCTGACAATGCTACAAGTTCACCTGATCCAGGCAACCAGTTGCAATCCACCACTGAATAGCACTATAACACTTAGACTTATATACAGCACTTAGACTTATATACAGTCTCATGCCTCTGCCAGCGTCCGACTCGGAGGAGGAGATGGATGACCTGGCAGAGAATGTCACGGACCAATTAGCCAAGAACGTCACAGACCAATTTGCCTTAAGGCAGCTGGGGGTGAGGCTGGGAGTGAAAGCTCAGAAGAAGAAACAGCACCCCTAGTGGAAGCTAGGGAGAGATGCAGGGACAAGAGGCATAAGGAAAGGTTACATGTGAGTAAGCAATAATTATATGAAGGCCTTATAAGGCAGAGGATGCATTTGGTTTTCTGCTGGGGTCAACTTGTTTCATTCGGTTTGGATTTCTGCTTGTCTCGGTGAGTGCTCAGCGTTCTTTTCTGCACTGATAAGACTTGGTATTTTTTAACTGATGTCTGGATTGCAGCCAATGCTCCTGCTGGCAAACAATTGAAGATTGCTGTTTTCAAGAAGTGAAGATAACTTCTCATAAAAGACAATTTGCTTTTGGACATTTGTTTGGGGGGATTTTCTGTTAATTGGTTTGGGTGGGATCATCACATACAGCTTCATAATACTTTACAGCTCTCTCTGAGTGGTTTACAAGTGTCAACCTTGCCCCAGTCAGCAGTTAATTCCTGACATTGAGTAGAGTTAGTATGCAATAATGTATTCTATTCTAGTTTTAAGATCTTGTCTATTTCAAAGGCTGTCTCCATCTATCTGTGCATGTATGTGCATGCATAGATGCATCTCCTTTACAATTGCCAGAAACCTTAAAAAGCAGTGTATTTGAAAGTCCCCCAAGATTTTCACCTTTTCATTTTATATAACTTTTTCCACTTTATGTTCCCATGACTTTTTGGATACAGGTAAATTGTATTTTTTATATAATGACCAGTGAATTAATTTAGATACTTGATGATGATGATGATGATGATGATGATGATGGCTGTTTGTATCAAAATGAACTATACCCACATTGTTTATATATTGATATTGATGTATAATTAAAAATAAAAATCCAATAAAACTTTAAAAAACCCACTGTGATTAACTGTAGGTAACACTGTAGTATTAACTGTATTGCAAGATAACTATATATGCCTGCCTACCTATTTATCTACTAGAAATGGTACTGTAACACATCTTGTGTTCTTTCACTTTTTTCTTTTTCTTCTGCTATTATTGAGGATAGCAGAAAGCAAGTGGAATTTCATATGTAAAATTTCAATCCTTCAATTCATAAACCTGTTTTTTAGCAACAGATTGATTGACAGGTGTTCAAGAAGCAATATGAAGTTCTGTGTTTTCTTCCACCTCCCTGACAACCAGCTAACTGATAAAAATAACTCTGACAGAGTGTGATGAGGTGGGTGTTGAGTCTGGAGATCAGTTTTGTCAGAAGGAAAACTCACATCTATAAAGTAATGAGTGAAGTAGTGGACTAGCTGAATCTTCAGAGTGCAAGAAGACAAGCAATATAATGCAGTGACCTGAATGAAGGCAAAGCTGACTTGCAACAAAGAAAACAATAGTATGGGATTGTGATATCAACTACAAAGTGATAAAAGTTAAGTCAAACCAAGTAGGAAGAAAATACAAAAAATGATCGATATAAATAGGATGACATGATAGCACTGTTCCAACTTTGAGGGGCTGCCATAAAGAAAAGGGGGGTCAACCTATTTTCCAATGCACCAGAAGGCAAAACAAGAATCAATAGATGGAAACTAATAAAGGTGAGAAGCAACCTAAAACTAAAACTAAGGAGAAACTTTCTTGAGAACAATCAACCAATGGAATGGCTTGCATTCATTGGAGACTTTTAAGAAGAAGATTGCTTTGGAAATGACCACCAAAGGAAAGAACTGACTGAAAAATAATCCTGACATTATTCACCATTATAAGTAGAGAGGCACAATGTAGCAGAAGAGTTGAAGCTTGACTTGCATGGCAGATAACAAGAAGAGGAATCTCTGAGAGAGAGTGAACCACAACAGCAGCAGTGAGCTGGTAGATAATAAGAGGCAAAAATGAAAGATGGTTGAAGTGAAACAGCAGGAAAAAGGAATCACTAATTTTGACTGATACTATGTCACTGCTTATGTTATAGGCAGCTGAGCTTATGTGCCCGACAGCAACTTAGAAAGTAGCATACAACAGTGGTGGGTTTCAAATTTTTTTGCTACCAGTTCTATGGGCATGGCTAGGTAGGGGGGTATGTGACTGAGTAGGCATGGCCAACTTGACATTACTCAAGCCCACACCTACTCAGTCACATGACCCCCACTAGCCATGCCCACAGGAAAAGCTAGTAAAAGAATTTATATCCCTTTACCATTCACCCCTGTTTCCCCTCCTTTAGCAGCCCAGGCACTAGCCCCTCTTCCTTCCCCCCCCCCACTGCCTCTGCAGCAGCTGGTCCAGAGTCTGGAAGGCAAGCTGACCAGAGATTTCTGTGTCCCCCAGCCAAAGAAGCCACAGGCCACAGAAAAGTACTGCCGAAAAAAGCTGCCATGTTCTTCACATATTCATATTGGACATGCAAGGCAATGGGATGTACCTGCATGAAGAAAATGGTGGCAGTGAACATGGCAGCTGGGGCAAGTGACCAGCAACCAGGGGACTGGTTTGGGGGTGTGGTCAGCAAGCCGTCTCTACTGGTTTGGTGACTGGTGACAAATTATTGCTACCGGTTCTCCTGAACCAGTGCAAAACTGATAACAACCCACCACTACTCCCCCTGCCACACTATAGAAAATCTACAGAAGCAAAGTACAACTAAGTCAGTAGACATAAGCTTGGGGAGTCATAAGTTAGAAGAATAAGACTTAGTAGGAAGTAGGCTTTGGAGTTTACCTTAGTAAAATTAAAGTTATGTAGCTGTTAAATAAATAAATCCATCCCTATGACGGTGAAACAATTCACCATTTTGCTTGTGTTTGCACTATCCAAAGCCAATCCATTTGTAATTACAGAAGTAACAAATCAAGCTGCTTGCATATAAACATAGAATTTGTCCATCTGGTTCATTACTATTCACTCTTGATGCTGGCTTTTAAGATTGAAACCAGAGGACATTTTCATGATTATACCAGTGATGGCTAACCTTTTTGCCATCACATGCCAAAAGTGGGGGGTGCCTGGGGAGGCTGCATGTCCATATGCCCACACCCATAATTCAATTCACCCCACCCTCCCTGGAAGGGTCTGGACCCTGGGGAGAGTGAGAAACTGGCCTTTCCCACTCCCCATGCCCTCCAGAGGCTTGAAACAGCCTCTTTCCCAACTTCTGGTGGGCCTGGAAGGCCTGCAAATCAGCTGACCAGCACCCGCATGTGCGTCAGAGCTGAATTAAGGCAGCGCTTGCATGCCCACTGATATGGCTCCGTGTGCCACCTGTGGCACCCGTGCCATAGGTTCGCCATCATAGACTTATACCTAGAGATGCTAGAAATTGTATCTGAAACATTTTTTTTTACAGAAAAAGCATATGCTTTATTATTGATTTCTGCACTTTATCTCTCAGACTTCTCTGCTCCACAGAATATATACCTATAAGATTCAGTTCAAGGCCTTGGTATTTTACACGAGTTGAAATGCTGCATGATGGGTCTTGAGGAATTACGTTGCTTGAGCTGCAACATAAATTACCTGCTTCCTTTGCGAGATCTAACTGGAGGGCATACAGTGTGAAATGTGATGTAAAAGCAAACTGTTAAGTGACATTAGACTGCTAGGAATATCATCAATCCTTAACTGCATCTGAAAGAAAAATCTAGCAATTGCATATCCTCTAAATTATTTTAAAAGGTATTTCCTCTGGTATTATTCACTTAAAGACAGTTTTTAAAGATGTTTTACTTTTGAAAAAGCTTTGCAAATCCACAAACAAGGAAATGTATTTATTCGACTCAAAGGGATATAGAAATTTACTTCAACCTGATTGTTCCATTTATCCCAGTATTGTTGAAACTGATGGGCAGTCTTACCAGCTTCCAGACAAGTTTTTCTTTCTTCCTGCTATATCTGGAGGTGTCAGAGAATGAAACTGATTCTTGTAGCCAGAAAATACTGTATGTTTTACCATTGAACCCGGGGGGTGTTCTACTTACCATTACTACCAGTTCGCAATGGGAATGCATGCTTCTGCGCATGCACAGATCATCTGTGATGATGTCTGTGCATGCATCATCTGTGATGATTTTAACAGTATTTAATTTTAAATTGATTTTAGAGCCATATAATTGTTTAATATATTTTTAAATTTTCTATCTATTATGTTTTATGACTGTATTATGGCTATACACCGCCCCGGGTCCACAAGGAGAGGGGTGGTATAGAAATTTAATAAAATAAATAAATAATAATAATAATAATAAATGTCTGGCCAGTGGGAGGAGCCTCCAGCTGCCATTACTACCAGTTCACAAGACCTGGACCTAACCAGGAACAACCCACTACTGCACTGAACTACAGTCTGGTTTAATTTAAAGGAACAACATTCTAGCAAGGCCAAATACAGTCAATCATTTAGCCTGATGTTGCAGTTCTCTCCTCATGAAAGATGAAGAACAAGATCCTAAGAGCAGGGGTGAAATGCTACCTGTTCGGACAAGTTCAGTAGAACCTGTAGCGGAGATTGGAGCTCGTTCACAGAACCAGTAGCAATCGCTGGCTGGCCACGTCCCCAAAACAATCTGTGCCCCTGCCATGCCTTCCACGCTGCCTTCCCAGTGTCCCCATGGCCAGCTTGTGAAGGCAGGCAAGTGGAAGAAAGCGCAGAAGGCAGGCAAGCATGGCACGGCTGTGGGAAAGGGAGATAGCAACTTCATTCCTTCCCTGCAGCTCTGCATGCTTGACTGCCTTCCGCACTGCCTTTTTTTGCAGCATTCCCCTCCCCTCTTTGGATCGCCCTGCAGGGGAGGTCTGCTTTTGCAGAAACCAGGATGGCGGTTTGTATGGTAGATTAGTGGTGTGTGGGTGTGTGTGGATGCACAGTGCTCCAGGCTGGAGGGTGACATGCATGACATCAACTTGGCCATGCCCACCAAGCCACGCCCACAGAACCGGTAGCAACAATTTTTAGATTTCACCCTTGCCTAAGAGCCAACCATTTTTGGAGCAAGATGTAATTTATATTTGTTTATTTATCCGTTATTTTTATACTCTTTCATTGTATGTTATCTTCCGTAAACCAACTGGTATCTTGGGGTAGTGTGACATGAATTATTGTAATAAATACATAAATAGTTGCAATGATAATTATGACTACTTAATTAATTAATATGCTGGCCCTCTACCCTATAAAGTGACTGTGGGTGGCTTAAAGACAGTAAATCACATTGCGGTCGTCACCAGTGGGGCCATGTATCAGGTCCATCAGATATGCCAGTTGCATCCCTTTCTGGATCGGGACGCCTTGCGGACGGTCACTCAAGCTCTGGTCACTTCCTGTCTGGACTATTGCAATGTGCTCTATATGGGGCTTCCAGTTGGAAGCACCCGGAGACTCCAACTGGTACAGAATGCGGCGGCGCAGGTAGTGATGGGTGCGCCTCGATTTACTCGGACGATCCCACTCCTGCGCGAGCTGCATTGGTTGCCGGTGGAGTACCGGGTTCGCTTTAAGGTCATGGTGATGATCTTTA
>JANHFP010004959.1:10957-22288 GCA_032468135.1 Calamaria suluensis
TGTAGGTTTTCCTGCCTGGGCAGGGGGTTGGACTAGATGACCTCCAAGGTCCCTTCCAACTCTTATTATTATTATAGGATCTATGATACACTAGCTCTCCACCGTGAGATTGGGGACTTCGACTGCAGTTATTTTACAATGCTGGAATCCTACAAAGATGGCTTAATTTATTTTAATTTAGCCAGCGAACAGAATAATTTACAATGATCCTTGGTTTTAATGTACTGAACTCTGAAAGCTCCAACATTGCTTGAAGATTCTGGCAAGCAGAGCAGAGATTCAAAAGAGCACTCTAAAGGAAGAGCTCATGACTGAGGCCGTGCTGTCTAAAATGATTTACATGTTCAAGGACCAGACAGACACAGAACTCAGCTTAAAAGCATTTAGAAGTACAATGCTGGATTTCACCCAAAAATCTTGCTTTGTCTTTCTTTTTTATGAATAGTAGCAAATATATACAGGGAAAAAAGTCATTATTCTCTTAGAAGTTTTTACTTATTATCCCTGACTAAGCTTTTATTCATTCTTGGCTTTCACCAATGTATCATTAGTGCATCATGTGTTAAGCATCAGATTAAATGAAATTGATGTTTGAAGGCAGAAGGGAGGGGTTTTCTCTCCCTTCTTCTTTTTCTTTCCAGACTGTGTTGGACTGTAATAGTGCAGATGAGGCTGCCGTAGAAAGGTTAGCTCCACTGACGTTAAGATGATTGCACGGAAATAATTTTTCTCCTAATCCTCAACCACATTAGTAAAAGGATGTCCTATCCTTTTATTTTCATAAAAGATCAGCAACAGTTACTTCATAGCTGTAAAGATATCTCTCTTACAGATTACATCATGCCAAGGTAATACTAAAGAGACGCATTTAGAAATTAGTTCAACATTTTCATACTTGCAATGGCTACAAAAAATAATGGAGCAGTGAGAAAAGCTGGCAAGATCTGGTATTTTAAAAAATTTTTTTAGAAAAACGAAGGATGGCATCATTGTAGCAGTGAACGGTTTTGTTCCTTACTTTAATTTGAAAATGGAAAAAAAGGGGGGGGATGACATATTGCATATAAAATTATATGGTGAAAAAGTAAGGTTTTACATTTAGGCAAGAAAAACAAAATGTACAGGTACAGTATATGTGCTACCTTGATCAGCAGTAGTAATTGTGAGAGGGATCTTGCATTCCTACTGGACAACCATTTAGATATGAGCCAGCAGTGTGCAGCAGCTGCCAAAAAAGCCAACACAGTCTTGGGCTGCATAAACAGAGGGATAGAATCAAGATCACATGAAGTGTTAGTACCATTTTATAATGCCTTGGTAAGGCCACACTTGGAATACTGCATCCAGTTTATGTCACCATAATGTAAAAAAGATGTGGAGTCTTTAGAAAGAGTGCAGAGAAGAGCATTAGGGGACTGGAGGCTAAAACATATGAAGAATGTTTGCAGGAACTGGGTATGTCTAGCTTAATGAAAAGAAGGACATGGGGCTGCCACAAAGAAGAGTGAGTCAAGCTATTTTCCAAAGCACCTGAGGGCAGAACAAGAAGCAATGGGTGGAAACTAATCAAGGAGAGAAGCAACTTAGAACTAAGGGGAACTTTTCTGACAGTTAGAACAATTAATCAGTGGAACAACTTGCCTCCAAAAGTTGTGAATGCTCCAACACTGGAAGTTTTTAAGAAGATATTGGATAAACATTTGTCTAGAGAGGTGTAGGTTTTCCTGCCTGGGCACTAGGAGACCTCCAAGGTCCCTTCCAACTCTTACTCTTATTCTTATTCTACTCCCCATCAGTAAAAAATGTGTGCGTGTGCGCACACAAACACACAAATACACAAATTGACTATCTCCCCTTTCATACATGAGTGCATTAAACTTGTGGATGTGTGATTCCTCCCCCCCCCCCCCAAGGCTAAATGGTGCAGGGATGAGGGACGTCAATGGTACAAATGACAAATCAGTGATTTTAATGACTGATTAAAATTAATAGCCTGGAAGGGAAAGGCAGTCCATTTATAACAGTAATTGACTGCCAATCTGCATATGTTAACTATTCTGTCATGCACAAAAATTGGTGGCACCCAAACATATCACTCATCCCTGCATTTATCTCCCTTCTTCCAGCAGAAAAGGTAAAACAAGGAGGAGAAAAAAAGGAGATACAGTAAGAGGAATGGGGTAGTTAGAGAAGGATAGAAAAAAAACCTGGATTGAGATGAGGAAAAAAGGAAGAGATACATTGATAGGAAAAGATTGGGAAGCATTATAAAACAGCAAACATTTACAAGAGCAGGAAAGAAGCTTCTTTCTTAGCCACATAAGGGCTGATTTTGAGCTTTAATCTAGACTTTTTGGCAGAATTATCTGCCGCTGTTTTTATCACTGTTTCTCTTTTTTGTAAATATATTTTTATTAAACGTACATAACAAAAGCATACATACACTCATACCAACCACCTTAAACACCATGTAACTAAACGCATATTTATATCTTATAATTTTAACTTACTATATCGATCGATGTTTTTGATTTTCAATTTTTGTTAACCGTAACAAAATATATTGTGCATAATTTTACTATGAAACATTTCATTTACATTTATCTGTCATCCACTCTGGTATTTCCATAAGTTTTGTTCTGTGAGTTATATTTATAAATAAGGTCGTACACCCTCTTTCCTCAGATTTAGTAATTACTATGATTTCATTTATTTTAATTATATTTCTTTCTTCCCTTCCTGTTTTCTTCTGATTTGTCTACCCTCTCTTCAAGCCATTGATACCCAAATCTTATAATATTCCGTATCTTCTTTCTCCTGTATTTCTTTTGTTAATTTATCCGTTTCGGAACAATCCCAAATCTTTTTTATTACTTCTTCTTGTATTTTTATAAGTAAAAATAGAAAGCCTTCCATGGACCTGCAAGCACTTGTTCTTGAATAAATGGACAAAAGAATGTTTGGTCCCCAAACCTGTGGGTTCTAATAGCTTTTATTGTATCTGGAAGGTCGCTGCTTGTTTAGATGACTTAGACTTAAAAATAAAAACATCAAACCAGAATAGAAATGTGTGGTCAGTTACTAATCTTCCCCATAAGCACTCGCAGAGTATAGGGTTTAAAAACAATGGCTCCTTGGTTTTGTTTTGAATAAAACCAGACACATTCCTTACCCCTTCTTCTTCCTCTTCCTCCTCTGAACTATTGCCACCAAAACCTTCTTCGGATGAGTCACTGTTAAACTGAAAAGAGAGACAGCTCTGAGGCATTCGGTCCCAAACAAAACAAATGCTTATTTACAGAAAAGCAATCACTTCTGCTCTTCCCCGTGTATATAGTGACCCCAATGGCGGGTTGCGAACCGGTAGTAAAACTGCCGGGAGGCTCCACCCACCTGCCCGGAAGTCGTCATAGAAGATCTGCGCATGTGCAGAAGTGCGTGCAAGTGTGAGAGTGAAGCAAGCACGCATTGCAAACTGGTACTAAAGGTAAGCGGAACCCACCCCTGAGTGTGATGAGCCAGGGTGCATTATGGGAAAGAACGCACTCAGCCTTTAACAAAAGTCTTTATTTAAATATCAAACCCAGTTCCCCAAAAGTTCTCTGACAAGATTTGCTCTCTACAGCATGAAACGGAAGAGACACAAACTAACTGGCTGCAGGCAAGGTTGCAGGAGAACATTCTTGTGACATTCGTGACATTCTTGTTTCTCGGCTGATAATTTCTTCAAACTTGGCCAAGAAACAAGAATGTCACGAATCACGGGTAAACTAAGAATAATTCAGCTTTTGACTCCAGCGGCAAGAGTTTGCCAAATGCTTGCTTATAAAGCCGCTGACACAGCTGAGTCCCATCACTCATTTCCTCCTGAGTAATCCCTTCTGCAGTTCCCTTTTCTCTTGTCTCCACTGCCTAGGATGAGAAGAAGGCAATCGTGGTTCCTACTCCGAACTCCTCCTCTCTGGGTCTGCCTCCACCCCACTTGGCCCAGCCTGGCCCGGCTCTTCCTCACTTTCATCTGCAGCCCCTGCCTCCACCACATTGCTCTCTGTCAGCTGTTCCTTTTCTTCTTCTGAGTCGGATGCTGACAGAGGCATGACAATGAGTGACCATCAAGTTTGTGTAACTTTTCTGGTACTTCAGAGACCAGGCTTCAAATGTTTTGGTGCTGGATTAAGAAAAATAAAATAGAGGCAATACGGGAATTCAGGTAGTTGTTGACTTGCATTTCATTTAGTGATTGTTTGAGGTTACAACAGCATTGAAAAAAGTGACTTATGACCACACTTGTGACCATTGCAGCCTCCACATGATCAAAATTCCACATGATCAAAATTCAGATGCTTGGCATATTTATGACAGTTGCAGTGTCCCAGGTCCCAACTTTCATGACCTTCTCACAAGCCAAGATAATGGGAAAACCCTTTTCATTTAACAACCATGTTAGTACCTTAACAACCATAGTGGTTCACATAAAACTGTGGCAAGAAAGATAGTAAAATGGGGCAAAACTCATTTAACAACTGTTCCACAGCAACAGAAATGTTGGGCTCAGTTGTGGCTGTAGACCAGTGGTTCCCAAAGGGGGTGGTATTGCCCCCTGGGGGGCGGTAGCATACCTTAGGGGGGCGGTAAGAGGCAAGGGGAGCAGTGGGATGCCTTAGGGGGGCGGTAAGAGGCAAAGAAAACAGTGCATGTGGGCCAAATCAACGGGTGTCGGAAACCCACAGCTCTTTCTTCCTCCTACTGTGGCTTTCTGTTGGATGATCCAGGGGTGAAATCTAAAACCTGTTGCCACTGGTTCTATGGCTGTGGCTTGGTGGGCGTGGCTTGGTGGGGGGTCATGTGACTAGACGAGGCTTTGAGTGACATTGAGTTGGCCACGCGCACTCAGTCACAGGATACCCAAGCCACGCCCACAGAACCGATGGGGGGTGGGGTGGGGGGCACTGAGGATAAGTTTGTAGCACCAAGGGGGCGGTGGACTGAAAAAGTTTGGGAACCACTGCTGTAGACCTTGTCACGAGGTGACCAATGATTGCAGGTTTTTGAATCCTTTACCCTCATGTAAACTTGCAAGTATATTCCAAGTTCTAATTTGCATCTAAAGAACTAGTGGTTTTTAATGGGAACAGGGAGGGCTGTCGCCTAGAAAACTGAGATCACAAGATAAAAAATAAATGTGCTTATTAAGATGTAAAAGATTTAACTAAGAAACTGGATATTAGTTAAAACTGTGTGAATATTAAAATGATATGGTGGGGTTTTTTTTAACAAAATAAGAAGAAAGATAAGACTGAGCTATAAAGTACTGGAACTTGGAAAAACCCCATTGATGGACAATAGAACATTAAGAACATAGTGAGGATACTAGGCAGTATTTGCTAGATTTGAACAATTGGTTGGATATAAATTAACAAATATAAGACAATATATTATTGCCCGCTATGTATTACTGTAATAGGCTATGTAAACCCGAATAACAAGCTGTTGAATTTAACATGGAAATATAACCTTTCCCCTTTCCTTTTTCCCTACCCTTTGAAAAATCAATAAAATTTTATTCTTAAAACAAAAAAGAAAAGAACTAGTAGTACATATATTGGTTCAGCAGTCAGCTGATTTAAAGGGAGAATCTCTGGATTCTACAGTAATCCTTGCATCTCCAATTTGCCCTAGAACCTTGATGGCAAACCTATGGCACGCGTGCCTAAAGTGACACACAAAGCCCAGCATGCCCGGCCTTGCCTGTTTGTCTTCCAGGTTTCTGGCGCAATTGCGTGCATGATGATCAGCTGTCCTTTGTGTGTGTGGCAGTGCTGAAAACCAGTGTGTGCACGTGCCCCAGCCAGCTGATTGTTGGGTTTCAAGCCAGGACCCCGAAGTTCAGCTTTTCCAGAGCATGATCCTGTTGTGCGTGCTGCAGTGCCAAAAACTGGCCGGCACACACACAATGGTCAGCTCATCATCGGCTGCACATATGTACTAGAACCTGGGAATTTGGTTCCTCCAGAGCACGATCCCTTCACACGCACGGAAGGGCTGAAAAGCAGTCTGCGCATGCGCACTGGCCAGCTGATTGTCAGGGGCATATGTGTGCTAGAACTCAGAAGTTTGGCTTTTCCAGAGCATGACCCTGACAAGCATGCATGTGGGGGGGGGGGGAGGAGGATTCCATTCCTTCCCTAGAAGCAGGGGTTAAATGCTACTGGTTCGGACCAGTTCGATAGAACCGGTAGCAGAGATTGGGGCTGGTTCACAGAACCGGTAGCGATTGCTGGCTAGCCATGCCCTCAAACCGATCCACCCCCTTGCCATGCTTGCCTGCCTTCCCCGCTGTCTTTTTCTGCAGCATTCCCCTCCCCTCTTTGGATCGCCCTGCAGGGGAGGTCTGCCTTTGCAGAAACTGCCCACCAAGCCACACCCAAGCCACGCCCACAGAACCGGTGGCAACAATTTTTAGATTTCACCCCTGCCTAGAAGGATTCCTGTTCAGTGTAGATTGCATTGTATAAAGACTAACTTATTTTAATAAAAAGGCCACTTTTCCAGCTTAAACATGGCTCAGCATCTTTGCAGTGCTCTGAATAAGCCACCTTAGATTGTGTCAATTTCTTTCCTGCTGCCATAAAAGGCAGAAAATATTAATTCTTTCCAAAAGTGGGGAACGAATAGGCCACGACTTCAAACTCTTCCAGGCTTTTAAGAAAACTATTGCTGTTCAGGGTTAATCTTTGTATTATCCCTTAATATTCCATAATAAGCAAGAAGGATACACAATATGTTGTCCAAGGCTTCAAAGCCGCTGATCAATATAAAAATATCTCTGTTGTCCCTAACGGAGATGCCAAACCGCTGTCCTGTCGAGGCAACATTCCCAGAAGACAATTTTTAGTTCTTTACATGACCCACATTTGAAAACATATAATTAACAGGCCCCTGCATTACTCCCAACTTGTCCATAAGAAACCACAGCGTTATGGATGTTCTTTAACATCCCACTTGTCTCCTTAACGATGGAAGAAAGAAGCAGTATAAAAAATTAGAATCCTTCCAGAAATGTATTATTTTCATGGCTCAACAATATTGTCTATCAGTCGTCTGTACAAAGTTACTTCCTTTTCTGTGATTCTCCTTGTGATATCTGACCCATTTGCGCAAGACATTTTCTGCATGCTGTATATTTGTCAGGTACAAAAGAACTGACAGGACAGTAACAGCGTTAATGGGGTTTTTACCTGTGTGAAGTTGAATATACTATATCTGGATGATTGTACATTAGTAAAACATGCCATGTGTTTTCAGGATTTTGTAGAATTACAGCAGTGGTGGGTTTCAATTCTTTTTTTTACTACTGGTTCTGTGGGTGTGGCTTGGTGGGCGTGGCAGGGAAAGGATACTGTAAAATCTCCATTTCCTCCCCAATACAGGGGAAGGTTACTGCAAAATCCCCATTCCCTCCCTACTCCAGAGAAAGGATACTATAAATCCCCATTCCCTCCCTACTCCAGAAAAAGGATACTATAAAATCCCCATTCCCTCCCTACTCCAGAGAAAGGATACTATAAAATCCCCATTCCCTCCCTACTCCAGGGAAAGGATGCTATAAAACCCCCATTTCCTCCCTACTCCAGAGAAAGGATGATATAAAATCCCCATTTCCTCCCTACTCCAGAGAAAGGATACTATAAAATCCCCATTCCCTCCTTATTCCAGAGAAAGGATACTATAAAATCCCCATTCCCTCCCTATTCCAGAGAAAGGATACTATAAAATCCCCATTCCCTCCCTACTCCAGAGAAAGGATACTATAAAATCTCCATTTCCTCCCTACTCCAGAGAAAGGATACTATAAAATCCCCATTTCCTCCCCAATACAGGGGAAGGATACTATAAAATCCCCATTCCCACCCCACTCCAGAGAAAGGATACTATAAAATCCCCATTCCCTCTCTACTCCAGAGAAAGGATACTATAAAATCCCCATTCCCTTCCTACTCCAGAGAAAGGATACTATAAAATCTCCATTTCCTCCCTACTCCAGAGAAAGGATGCTATAAAATCCCCATTCTCTCCCTACTCCAGAGAAAGGATACTATAAAATCCCCATTCCCACCCTACTCCAGAGAAAGGATACTATAAAACCCCCATTTCCTCCCCAAATCAGGGTAAGGTTACAGCAAAATCCCCATTCCCTCCCTACTCCAGAGAAAGGATACTATAAAATCCCCATTCCCTCCCCAATCCAGGGCAAAATCCCCATTTCCTCCCAATCAGCTGGGACTCGGGAGGCAGAGAAAAGATGGGGGCGGGGCCAGTCAGAATTTTTACCTCAGGTTCTCCGAACTACTCAAAATCTCCGCTACCGGTTCTCCGGAACTGGTCAGAACCTGCTAAAACCCACCTCTGAATTACAGGCAGTCCTTAACTTATGACGACAATTGAGCCCAACATTTCTGTTGCTGAGGGCAGAAATTTGGCAAGAATCTACACACTTGCCACCATTGTTAAGTAAATCATTGCAGCTGTTAAGTTAGTAAGACAGTTATTAAGTGAATCTGGCTTCCCTGTTGACTTTGTTTGTCAGAAGAATGCAAACGTTGACCACAGGATCATGGGACACTGCAATCATCATAAATATGGGTCAGTTGCCAAGCATGCAAATTTTGATCGTTATGGGGGAGGCACAATGGTTGTAAGTGTGAAAAGCCATCATAAGTAACATTTTTCCTTGCCATTGTAACTTAGAAGGCACTAGCAGTGTTCCAATATCTCAGGGGCTGCCACAAAGAAGAGGGAGTCAGGCTATTCTCCAAAGCCCCTGAGGGCAGGGCAAGAAGCAATGGGTGGAAACTAATCAAGGAGAGAAGCAACCTAGAACTAAGGAGAAATTTCCTGTCAGCGAGAACAATTAATCAGTGGACAACTTGCCTCCAGAAGTTGTGAATGCTCCCAACACTGGAATTTTTAAAGAAAATGTTGGATAGCCATTTGTCTGAAGTGGTGTAGGTTTTCCTGCCTGGGCAGGGGGTTAGACTAGAAGACCTCCAAGACCTTCCAACTCTGCTATTCTAAACCTAAAAAAAAAAGTAATGGATGGAAACTAATCCAGGAGAGAAGCAATTTAGAACTAAGGAGAAATATCCTGTCAGCAAGAACAATTAATCAGTGGAACAACTTGCCTCCAGAAGTTGTCAATGCTCCAACACTGGACGTTTTTAAGAAGTGCTTAGACAACCATTTGCCTGAAATTGAACAGGGTTTCCTGCCAAAGCAGGGGGTTGGACTCGAACACCTCCAAGGTCCCTTCCAACTCTGTTATTCTGTAAACTAAATGAACTGTTATACGTTGAGGACTGTCCGTATTTGCAGGAATTATACAGCCTACTTAGCTTCTCTATTCATCTTTGTACTGTGCCTCAATAATCAGCAGTAATGCTTTTAAAGAGCTGAGTCTGGAGCACGTCTGCTTAGAGCAAAAAAAAAGTGGGCATAAAAAGTTAAGATGGTAGCCACGACTGTGCAATCAAAGAACTGCTTCTCTTTGTGCATGGGTTAGATATTTAAAAAAAAGGGGGCAGGCTTCCATTGTACTATTGAAGATGCCATCTTGCCTTTTTTGATCCCACCTTCTGAGGAAACATAGGGACATGGCTCAGTGGGTAAGACAGCTGAGCTTGTCGATCGGAAGGTCGGCAGTTCAGCGGTTCAAATCCCTAGTACTGTGAGTTCCCGTTACTTGTCCCAGCTTCTGCCAACCTAGCAGTTTTAAAAGCATGTAAAAAATGCAAGTAGAAAAAATAGGGACCACCTTTGGTGGGAAGGGAACAGCGTTCCGTGCTTTAGTCACGCCGGCCACATGACCACGGAGACGTCTTCGGACAAGCGCTGGCTCTTCGGCTTTCAAACAGAGATGAGCACCGGCCCCTAGAGTCGGAAAAGACTGGCACATATGTGCGAGGGAAACCTTTACCTTTACCTGATACTACACAAGTCAAAAAGAGTGAAAATGTTTACAGACCCCCTCACATCCTGGACATAAACTGGTTCAACGCCTATCTACAAAACAACACTATAAATCACTGCACACCAGAACAACTAGACACAAGAACAGTTTTTTCCGTCACTCTGCTAAACAAATAATTTCCTCAACGCTGTCAAACTATTCACTAATAGCATTACTATTAATCTTCTCATTGTTCCCATCACCCGTCTCCTCCCGCCTAGGACTGTATGACTATAACTTTCTTGCTGGTATCCTTAAGATTTATATTGACTGTTTTCTAATATGATTTGATTGCTTATTTGTTCCCTATGACTATCATTAAGTGTTGTACCTCATGATTTTTGATGAACGTATCTTTTCTTTTTATGGACGTTGAGAGCATATTCACCAAGATAAATTACTTGTGCATCCAATCACACTTGGACAATAAAGAACTATATTCTAACTTTAATATATTTCTTTTCATTTATGACATTGATTTGGTCAGACACTTATGAATATAGAATAGAATAACAGAGTTGGAAGGGACCTTGGAGGTCATCTAGTCCAACCCCCTGCCCAGGCAGGAAACGCTACACCACTTCAGATAAATGGCTATCCAGCATCTTCTTAAAAACTTCCAGGTTTGGAGCATTCAGAACTTCTGGAGGTAAGTTGTTCCACTGGTTAATTGTTCTGACTGTCAGGAAATTCCTCCTTAGCTCTAAGTTGCTTCTCTCCTGGATTAGTTTCCACCCATTGCTTCTTGTCCTGTCCTCCGGTGCTCTGAGAATAGCCTGACTCCCTCTTCTTTGGGGCAGCCCCTGAGATATTGGAACACTGCTATCCTGCCTCCCCTAGTCCTTCTTTTCTTTAAACTAGACCTACCCAGTTCCTGCAACCGTTCCTCATATGTTTTAGCCTCCAGTCCCCTAATCCTCTTTGTTGCTCTTCTCTGCACATGTATTTAGGATGGTTGCAGTGATCTGAGGTCGTGTGTTCATCTTTTGCAATGTCAATGAGAAAGCCAGATTCGCTTAACATCCGTGTTACCAAGTTAACAACTGCCATGATCCGTTTAACAACCGTTGCAAGAAAGTTCGTAAAATGAGACCTGTCCCGCTTAGCAGCAGGAATATGGGGCTCCCTTGTGGTTGTAGCTTGAGGGCACCCTGATTGTTGTAAGAAACACCATTCAAAATTCCCTCCACTCCCTTTCTTCCTTGAGAAAAATGCAGTCTGTAAATGCGAGAAATAAGTTCAAGGATAAAAAGGTAAAGGTTTCCCTCGCACATCTGTGCTAGTCGTTTCCGACTCCAGGGGGCGGTGCTCATCTCCGTTTCAAA
>JANHFP010004961.1:8353-19388 GCA_032468135.1 Calamaria suluensis
AAATTTCTTGTTTTTAAAATGGCTGTAAACCGCCCCGAGTCCACGGAGAGGGGCGGTATATAAGTTTGATTTATAAAGAAATAAATTATAAATAAAAAGGGAGCTGGAACGGACATACATATGGGCAGAATTCTGTACCTGGAGTAATTGATGGTTATATATGTCCAGGGGACTCAAATCTTACTTCTTTGCTCATCCCTCCCCTCAGCGCCTTGATGGGCAGCACAGCATAGAAAAGCTGTGCAAGTATAATGGAGGCAGGTAATTAAGTAAGTTAATTCTTCAAAGAAAAGTAAGAAATGACAGCATGACCTTATTCACATCCCAGGGGTAATTCATGTCAACCCGAGACACAAGGCAATGGCTTTATTTAGTAGGTTATGTCTCCTACAAGACTTTCCAATATGCTTTAGCTCCTCAAAGTATTCAGCAATAGGTATGTCAAAATAGATTCATGCTGTTTTTATTACTGTTCTCAGGAGATTTTCTTGAGTTCCTTACTCTGTCTCCTGTACTTTACAGAGAACATCAGCATCCCTCCACAAGGGACTTGTTATATAGATGAATAAATTAGGCATAACGATTTGGGCCTGTTTCCTAATTATAGTTATACAGCTGTTTCCTGTTTAGATGCTCACACTTGATGCAAATTAGGTTTTTGTGTTTTAGCTTCCCCTTCCGTTTACATACGTACAATGAAAAAGAAGTAGCAAAAAAGGATGCAAGAGGAATTGGCCACCAATTTATGTGAGATCAGATCTGCAAGCAGATCAGATCTGCTATATAACCCAGTCTTGCCCAAAATATGGATTACTTGCCTTTTGGACAGAAATATACATGTACAAAAAAGATTTCTATTACTCATTTGTCTTCCTTCTCCCAAGGCACCCTTTTTAAATTCCAGCCATAAAAGGCCCTCATCCTTTACCTCTCCCAATTTCCCTAAACCCCATTTCCATGCCTACTGGGATCCCTCCTTTCATCCACTTTTATTTATTTCATTTATTTGTCAAGCACGTATTAGATAACAGATATAGGTATAAACATGGTTACTAATACATGAAATGAATATGAATAAAAGGGGACAATAGGAAAGGGGTGGTAGGCACGTTGGTGCACTTATGCACGCTCCTTACAGACTTCCTCCTCAGCCCAAACTCTATTTACAGCAAGTTACAAGCAAAAGTTGTGACTAGCATGAATTGTCTTTTGATCATTTATGTGATGGTGTCACAATATGTGTAAAATCCCTTGTGCCACCCTCCAGTGTTCCTAGTGGGAAAGCTCAACTAGTACACTTCTGAGAGGGCAATTTATTTCTTTTCTAAGGCACTGGAAAATGCCAATGAGGCTAGTGTTGTTGGGAAGGCCAGCCTCAGAGACTGTCCCAGATAAATGCTGCAGTCCACACTGCATTCCCTTTGTCTCTGCAGACAATCTGTGTCCTTCTATATAGTCTCCCACTGTGAGACTGATTTCCATAATACATGACAAATACAATAAATTACTCTTGGCAAGAGCTGAGAATTTGTGACAGCCATCACCTGGATCTGTCAGCTCTCAGTGACAACCTTTTAGATACAGGAGTCAATGTGTTTTTCTTCATTTTGTTGAGAAGCCATCAGGAAGATTGGATATGATACACACTTAGTTGATGCTGGTGGGACAATTTGGATTTTAATTTAACATTAAAAACTAATGCGCCTAAAGAAAGACCCAGCCATATTTTGGTGGGGTATGACTTGGTCAGAGAAATGTTGTGTATCTTTACTGAAGTTGGCTTCATCTGAGAAAAAATATGTACAGTTTCCAAAAGCCCTCTTTTCTTTCACATCTACCTGCAGTATTCTAGCTCTTCTACAAACAAAGAAAGAGCTGGAACAGACATGTATATTGGGACCGACTTTTGTAAGTGCAATAACTGATGGTTGGCTATATACGACCAGCTATACCCAAATGTTAAAAGAGTTTATTCTCTTGAAATATTGCAAAGTGTTCCCGTTTATGCTGTTTATTTATTTATTCAATTTATATAGCCACCCATCTCGCCTTTATGACTCTCAGCAGCTTATAATTGAAACATAAACAATTGCCTCCCCCGAAAGCAAAAAAATAGAACAAGCATACAAACAATATAAGAAGTTAGAACAATTAAAAACAGTCAGAAACTATACAGTGCAATCATTGAAAGAACACAATATTTCAAGAACAGGGTTGCTATTTTGTAGGCTCCATGCCACTCTCTGATGCCCAGACCAGATATGCAAATCCAGGTTTTCAGGCCCTTTTTAGAGTTTATCAAGATTGGGGTGAGCCTGCCCTTGGGGGGCAATTAATATCATTCCTTCAGCAATTCTCAAGGGCAGATATCAGAACATACCTTTCTATTTACTGTATGTACTGGTTCTGCCACCCGAACACCTATAATAGCCACCCCCACATGTAACAAAAACATGGATAACTTTTACATAAACTATTTACCTGGAGACAAGGACTGCAAAATCACATGGCAGCTCATAGAATTCCCTTTGTTAACTTGGCAAGTACTGTACGGTGCTGCTGCATGGAACAGCAGACGGTATAGCAAGATAGATATGGATTGTCTTAATGATTGCATGCTACATTGCATTTTATATTGGTTTTGAATGATTTTATGTAGCTTATACACCTTTCCTTTTGTTTTTGATTATCTAAAACAATATAATGAAACTTTGACAATGGTATTAGTAGTAGAAAGGCCTTACATTCTTTTAGTGACCAATAGCACTACAATTGCAGGGTCATTTGATTGATTGTGGTTTTCAGTCCAATTTTCTGTCTGAATGTGCACTGATTTGAATTATCATATTGGCTGTGGTTTTTTTTCCATTAATCAGCTATGTCTTGTCCACTGATCTTTGGGAGAAAGAAAGGTCATCCTGCCCTTGCTCATTCTACAGTCAATAATCAATCTCCTGAGATGTTCCAATCTAGACATTTTAATAACAATCCCTTAGTGTTGCAATGCCCATAGAAACCTCAGTGGCCTGATTTGTCCAAGCTTATATAAGTGCACCTTCCCATAGCAGCTAAAACTGATAATGCTACAGCTTTGAAACACACTGTACTCACCACTTCACAGAAGCCACTGTTGCCCCAAAGAGCTGTCATAAAAGCTGTCAGGGAGAAAACAGATTGTTGCGATTAAAAGCATCAAGAGGATGGGCTGGAGCAGGAGTTATGTGTTTGGGGAATAAGGCAGCCATCACTATGATAGGAAATAATTTTGCCCTTGAAAGAAGGGCTTCTGATGAAATGAAAATCACATTTGGGTTGGTACATGGTAGAGTAAGCTTTCAAACTCTGAGGCTCTAACCAGATTAAAAAGTGATGTTTCATATTCTTTAAAATTCTAGGAGATACATAGATTCCTCTATATGTGTACCAGATGAGGAATGAAGTGGGATAGCCATTCCCTTTGTGTCAATTGTCCCATAGTCCTATCTGTCACACATTCAGTATAATAAGATAGAGCTTTGCAGAAATATATTTCCATTGGCTACCCAAGATATATGATCAGCAGACTTGCAAATGCATCAGATCTATGTGGTAAGTGTTAGGTCACTTTGTGCATATAGTAGTATATGAACATAATTTCCCCAGAGAAAGGGGTGGATAGGAAATCTAGATTGAAGTGGCATACCTCCCCATGGATAAGTTCTGTCCAATACATGACTACAAAAACTGTGTCTGTGAAATAGATATTGCCCTCATGGAATATAAGTTATCACTTAATTTCTAGTAATAATTCAATACTATTATCCAACCAGAAGATGGAAGCAATTCTCACTAAACACAGAAGAATTGTATTATGTAAGGCACAATTCCTTTATTCTTAGATTACTGCCTAAGGAGCGTGAAAACACTTGGTTACAACAAAATGAAATGTCACTGCTTTAGTTGATAGAATTTCTTACCGCAAGGGACCCTATTGTCTATCAGATTCAGCTTTTTCCTTTTCTTATTCTTATCCTTGTTCTTCTATTTTTTTTCTTTAAAAATAGTATTTAATGTCAGACATAGAATTTTCTAGTTTCCTGCTGGGGAAAAGGTTAGGATCCCCAATGCAGCAGAACAATCTAATCTGGAGTCCTTGGTGCACTAGTTGGGTAATGAAATGACTGCAAGAAAACAACCAAGCTCAGAGCACCAACGACTCCAAGTTCAACCCTGAGCTACAAATATTCTCTTCTATTGATACAATCCAATGTCACAGACAGTTTCACTACTTGGCATTTAAAATACTTCTACTGAGATGAACCTTGACTCAATGCTGCTCTCAATAGGTAGAATTTAGGGCCAGGTGAATCCCTTTATTTGTATGCTGGATTTAAATGAAAATGCCTTGGTTAAGCAACTGCTTGTCACGCTCCTGTAGAAACAAAAGCCCAACAAGGTCACACCAAGATTGGTAGGTAAATATTTATATTTAAGATTCAGGGAAAGCTGAATTCATTGTTGTGCCCGTCTGTCAAAACTTCCTTCCTTCCCCAGCACTACCTCATGTTAGGGGAAACAACTGGTAGGTTCTCTGCCAGTAGAAAAAGTTTTTTATGCTAAGCAAATTTTTTTTGTCTATGGTTTGTTCAGGAATGAATAAGGGTTGCTTTCATTGCATTACATTAATCTGAAAATCCTGCTTTAAATCTAATTATTGG
The DNA here is from genome assembly GCA_032468135.1 of Calamaria suluensis. Taxonomy (NCBI): domain Eukaryota; kingdom Metazoa; phylum Chordata; class Lepidosauria; order Squamata; family Calamariidae; genus Calamaria; species Calamaria suluensis. Next base: position 13,051 of record JANHFP010004961.1, read on the forward strand.
ATTCACATATACTAGTAAGTCAAAATCAAACAAGCCACATCACACACGGAGCAAGCTTTGCATAGATCTGCTTTCAATCTCTCTCTGGGCAAGTGCAGTGTGGTTGGTTGATCACCAAAGAAGCAGTGCATCTTCTAACCTGCTCACCTAAATTCTCTTTTTGGCTTAGAACCAAATCCTCTCAGCTGTACTACCCAAAAAGAGGGAAAGCAAGAGGAGGCCATAAATTGTATTTGCCAAAGCAGCAGGTCTTGATCAGTCAACCTCCCCCCCCCCTTTCAATTGCAAGGTAAGGTTTGGGTAAGTTTGTACTCAACCTCGTCGTTCATTCTTACTCAATGGAAGATGTGCAGGATGAAATAAGTAAGGCCAGTCCCCCAACAAGGTACCATCAACCCACTGCACCTAGGATGAGGCAGCTGCTCTTTGATTGCTTTCTGTACCATATTCAGGGGTGAAATCAGGTTCTGACAGGTTCTGGAGAACCTGGAGTGGGGTGGGAATGGAGATTTTGCAGTATCCTTCCCCTGCCACACCCACTAAGCCATGCCCACCAAGCCACACCCACAGAACCGGTAGTAAAAAAAATGGATTTCACCACTGAATGTATTCCTTGCAAGGCAGGTCATGCAGGCAAATCAAGTGGCTGTGGCTGTGGCCCTACAGAGGATAAGCAAGAGAAAGGAAGAGAGGATTTTTTTCAAAAATCAAAAGATATTCACATCTACAGCTTGTAGCCCAGTAAGGTTACTCTACCATGAGAATTTAACTAGAATTCTTTCCTCCTACAGAACAAATGCCAATGAAGTTTTTTTTCATCAAAATAAACAGGAAGGGGGAGGAGAAAAATGCAGAGATGACACCTCAACTGGGGAGCAAAACCTAAGGTATATTCCCCCTTTCTCCTGTTTAGTTCCGGCAATACCCAGCATTTACCCTATATTGTTAAGGACACCTTTTTCCCAAAATAACATATATAATTCATATATAGTAATGCTTTTACTCATGGCAATTGGATTGTTGAACAAGGCTTATTCCATGAAAGTTTCACTTAAAGACTGAATTGCATTTCTTCTTCTGAAACACAGCTAGATAATCACACAGCCCCAGATGTTCCTAGACAAGAAGCAATGGGTGAAAACTAATCAAGGAGAGAAGCAACTTAGAACTAAGGAGAAATTTCTTGACAGTTAGAACAATTAATCAGATGAACAACTTGCCTCCAGAAGTTGTCAATGCTCCAACATTGGAGGTTTTTAAGAAGATGTTGGATAACTATTTGTCTGAAGTGGTGTAGGGTTTCCTGGCTGGGAAGGGGGTTGGACTAGATGACCTCCAAGGTCCCTTCCAACTCTGTTATTCTATTCTATTCTATTCTATTCTATTCTATTCAAGTACTGCTTTAAACCTTGCAGACTCCTCTGTGAAGCTTTACTGAGCCTGTAACAGTTATTGATAATTTAACTGAGGTATCTCTGTTCGACCAAGATGACAGAGACTGTCAGAAAATGGGACAGGGTAAAATGTAAGACATACTGCCTGGATTTTATTAACAAATCCACCCATAGATTTAGGTTGAGAAGAAATGAAAGGGATTTGAAAAAACAAGATACCCTAAGTAGAGAATCCACGAAAAAAATCCATCTTACTTACAAGGAATTTGATACAGTTTTCATTTCAGTTTTTCATTCCAATCCTGTATTTGTAGAATTGACTGAAAGTATATTTTATCATGGATTTTCATAAGATGTTGGCTTAAATAGATTAGTTCCTCATCTTGCACACCTGCAACCCTATGATGCAGAGGTCTTCAAATGTGGCAGCTTTAAGACTTGTGGACTTCAACTCCCAGAATTCATAGCTGGTTGGAGAATTTTGGTAATTGAAATTCACAAGTCTTAAAGCTGCCAAGTTTGAAGACCCCTGCTATAGTTATTGGGTTTCTAATGAAATGAGCCAGCATATTTTGAACCAATTTTTACTTCTGAATTAATAATGTTTTATGTATTTTAGCATTTTAAGTAACTCCAGATTACAAAAAAACTCAACAATTTATTAAGACGGATGCTAAAAATACTGGCAGACGGAAAGAAAGTTAAGAAGAGGAAGACTTTTTGTTGTAAGATTGCATCTGCAAAACTACTAAATTTCCACATAGATTATTTCTGTAATTTCAGATTCTGGATTATTATTATTTCACTTCAAAATGGGACAAGTCACTTTACATAAACGTATAAGAAAGGCTCTATTAAATCAGATCAAGAACCCAATGACCATAGTGGTAGAAATATGATTCTTCATATGATGTGCATTTATTCTCAGTTAAGATCCTTCTATTATGGAGACTGGGCTGATCTGTCCTCCCAGGTTGAGCATGGGTTCCCTGTCATTCTGGGGATTGTAGGAATGGATGATGTCATCCTAACATTCCCCCCTCCCCTTGCATGCTGGGATGGTGACTTCATCTGAGATTTCTCACTTCAAAAATAGAGTATCTTCTCTCTGCTACAATCAGTATAACATCCAGCCTACCTACTCCATTCACCAGAAATGCCTCATTCCAATTGGCTCATGGCCAGAAATACCTCTCTGACCTCAGTTCTCTGGCTTCAGTGCCTGTTTTATATTCGAGCTGCTTGACACAAAATATTGTGTCCTTCGTAGGAGATAGATACATGCACAAATATCCTGGAGAGATTGCTTCAAACTTTACTGAGAAGTTTGTGAAGCAAATAAACAAGTGGCAAAGGAGAGGTGAGCGCAAATGCACATTTACAGAAGAGAAAGTAAGTTCCCCCAGCAAACTTACCTTAAGAGAATTTTAAATCCAAAACAGCAGGCAAAGAGTGGCCAGGAGAAGTCTGTGGGTCCTCCAAATGTCATAGAAGAGTCATCAGCTAGCCCAGATCCAGAGTCTAAGTTGTGAGGTTTCAAGTCCTGAGTCAAGACATACAAAATCTAGGTAAATGAACAGTTGTCGTCAAGAGAAGCTTGAGCTCACTGCTCTTTGTAAATAAAAGACAACCCTCGTGTTGTTTTGCTCATTTGGAAGGGTGAGCTCCTTTCTTGCAAGGAGTCTTACAGAGCATCTTCACATGGAAAGCCTTGTACTGGGTGATGGTGGCATCTCAGGCTTCTCATCTTCAGAGTCTGGTGGCAGCTATGTCTTCTGGTTGCCAGGTGGTGCAGTCTTCTGCAGCTCTCCAGGCAGCAGTCCATTCGGCAACTGGCTGCTCATTATCAGTCTCCTTCTCAGAGTCTGGGCTGCTGGCTATGACAGATTGGATGTTCTTCCTTCCCTCTCTTCTTGCCAGTTCCATAGAATGACCCAGGCTACAGGTAGTCAACATGTAACAACTTGTTCACTGACCATTCAAACTTCTGATGGTGCTAAACAAGTGGTACTTATGACTGGTCTTAAGTTGTGGCCATTGCAACATTTCTGTGATCGTGTCATCAAGATATGAGTGTCTGATGACCAACTCACAATTATGACATCACTATATACATGATTACCGTTTGCAACTTCCACTACTGGCTTCTGGCAAGCAAAATCAATGGGGAAACTTGCATGAGGCCACAAATGGTGATCATGTGACTTTGTGTTTAACAGTGTCACAGGATTTGCTTAATAGTGGCAAGTTGAACTGCCAGAACTGCCCCACGATTTTGTACTTTACGACTGCATTGCTTAGCAACATAAATTATGATCCCAATTCTGGTTATTAACTGAGAACTACCTGTATTCCTTTAGTTAGGTTTAGTTCTGCCAAGTTTCTCCTTATAGTGCTCAAAACATATGTCTGTCCACCCAAGAAAAAGCAACTGGCACCTATTTTTTGGCTATGGATGGGAGGGTAAAAGAAGTAGGGGAATGAACACATTGGGGCAATCAGTTTGGTCAAAGCAGAGGAAAAGATGGAAAGGGAGTTCATTAATGGGCTTTATTTTGAACTGGTCTATGTAGAGAAGACAAACAGCTAAAGGCTGGCTGCCATGCAGACAAGCCCTTTCTCTTGGGACAAATCTTCATGACTGTCATTTTAATAACAGAACTGTGAAATTCTTGAGTCACAGGCCACACAGCCCAGTAGCATCTCATTCAGTCCCTCAAAGATCACTTTATTAACATGCAATGACAAATGTATAGTTTTCAGAGGTTCAGTTTTAAAATGGGGAGGGGGAAATTGCAGTGAATATCCCTTCCCTCCATAAGTCAGATTGCACCATTATGGTTTAATGGACTAGTGGCAAATGTCTATGTTTCTGACAAAAAACCCAAAACATTACAGTTGTGACACATCAACTGGGCAGCAAAACCTAAGGTATATTCCCCCTTTCTCCTGTTTAGTTTCAGCAATGCGTGGGAAGCAACCATCTGGAAGTGCTCTTAAAGCCCTTTGAAATTTCCTCTAAAACTGCTGAAAGCAATCCAAATCAGCCAGATGATCCAATTAAAATCTGTCTACATAAAGCAATATATGAAAAAAAGTGTTTTTTTTACTTCCTCTGTCTAGTTACCAGTATTGAACTGACACACAATTTCCTTTATTTATTTTTTAAAAATCTGGCCAGAATATCATTATGAATGCTTCAGGAATTTAACAGATCAAAAATGACAAGCTCCATTTCTGTAAATATAAACTTTTCCCTCAAATACATTTTTCCATGAGCTAAACACTTGTTTTAAATAGCAAGCCTTTCTCCAAATATTTTTCAAATGCAAGGGGCCAGCTAATGAAAATGCTCAGATAGCTTAGCATATTGACCAATGTTTCATGATAAAGCAGAGAATAGCAGGCACTGGTGGTAGCATGAAATATTTCTTTTGTGTCATGATGGAGAACAGCTAAATGGAAATGTTGACTTAACATACCACAGTTATGATAAAAGAATATTCATTTAAGGAAGCATTAGGAGAGGATGGCTGTTGATACTGTTGATACTGTAATTAGAAGAGGATGGAAGCCTTTAGGGTTTTTTTTTAAAGTGCTGCTATAGATTGGACAAAACTGCATTTGACAGCCAATTATATATCTCTGAACATAATTACTTTTGGATATTGAACCTTGAGTATTCTCATATGTTATCTCCTAAACTGCCAAGTGTGCTGAATTACATTATATGTATAATATGGGAACATCTATAGATATGATGAAATTGGCCAGAGTAATTATCCCTACAAGCACCAGCTAGCTAAGTAGTGTAAGGAAAAAATATTTATTTTCCACAGTTTTTTTGATTGCATTTTTTATGTTGGGGAGAGACAACAATGGATTCAGTGATGAACAGGTTTTCTTTCAAACTGATCCTAGACCTTCATTGATTATTATTAGACAGTGTCTTGGGGCAGATTTTAGGGTTGAGAAAGATATTAATTTTATAATTTTATCGGAACATCACCCCTTTCCCCAGATTTTCTTTGTGTGTCATATTTGTGTGTCATATCCCACATACTTACACATGAGGAGAAAGTCAAAGCTTTAAACCAGTATTGAATCGACAATAAATTAAACCAGTGTTAAATCAAATGGGGAAGAAGCTAACCACCAGATAGCAAATTAATGGTCAGATGAGGAGACCTGAACTCATTGGTAGCTTCACATTGCAATGAAAAAGGATGTACATTTAATTTTGCAGCAGCTAAGACTGTTTGCCATGTAGGTACAAATATAGCCAGGGAAGTGATTGAAGCCTGGGAAATGGACCCCTTGTCAGTTAACAGGAGTGCTGAATTACCAGCTTATCAACTACTTAGAAGACAAGGGCTTGGCAGCCCAAGGAAATGACAGCCAACCCAATTGCCAATCAGTCAATAGGAAGGCACTGCATAAACATCACTTACGGAACAGCCCAAAGCACATATTCCAAAAGAAAAATTCCCTGAGAATGGGCTTCAGCATGAATCTGAAACCTCAGAAGAGTAAATCTCTGGTCCCGGTGACCGACCCAAATTTGATTTCACATCATTATCCTGGGACATGTATATTTGCCTTCATTCCTTTAAACAGTGATTGGCCTCATTCAAGACAGTGATGAATCCGCATACAGATGGGAGGTTGAACACCTAGCCTCATGGTGCAACAAGAACAACCTGGAACTGAACACAAAATGTTGATGGACAGTCTTCCCTACCAATCGATTCAAAGGACTCCAGGGCCAATCCCTGACCGCATGGTTTGCGCGGGAAGTTTGAAGGTTTGTCAGTGGCTGGGAGCTGGGAGCTGCTTTACTATAAAAGCAGCCGCGCGCGTCCCAACCGCTGCTGTTATTCACATGTTGCTTTTGCTTAAATAAAGCTATTAAAGGTTCGTGCGTCTCGTCTATTCTCCCTACTC
>JANHFP010004961.1:48621-64963 GCA_032468135.1 Calamaria suluensis
GGAAGGGTTTTTGTGGCTCCCGGTGTTTTCTTTTCTGTGGGTAATGGGTCCAAATGGCTCTTTGAGTGTTTAAGATTGCTGGCCCTTGAAAGCAGCTTTACTCACTCTTAACTCCCTGTATCCTGTCTGGAGAATTTCTGTCATTCCTTGGTCAATACAATCAAAGAAGATTTGTTTCTTTTCGCAATATGCTTCTTGGCATAGAGGCTAGCAAATCAGCAAAATCTCGTGGAAGGAAGAACTGGCTATGGAGTTGATGGGGATCCCCATTCCTGGATGACAAAGAAGCTGAAGTGTTTGCTGAAGAGAGATGTTACAGGCCTCCCAGGTTCAGCGGATGGTCCTCATCCACACATCACCGCCAGTTGACTTCACTTGACTGTATATTTGTAAAGACACTTTGAATGGTCATTCTCAGATCGATGCAAGGGTTGGGTGGGATCAAAAAGGCATTTAGTTGAATTCTCAACTGCTCAGGAAAACGTCCTTAAATCTAAGCCACTTCTGGAGGTTTAGGGGATAGTACAGAGAGATATGTACACAGGGATGCGGTGGCTCAGTGGCTGAGCCCATCTGTTATTTTTGTATCTCGGCAGGTCACTCAAGGTAAAAACTTATTCTCCATCTTCAGGTACAGAACCACGTCTCCAGCTGAGGAAGAGGGCCCGATCGGATCCGAGGGAGCAGATTGTGCCCAAGCAGGATGGAGAACACGGCGCCACCGCGGCGGCAGCCAAGCAGGTGAAGTTGAGCAACAGCACGGAAGAGCAAGAAACGGCGGAGACCAGAAAGAAAGCGAAAGAAACGCCCACCACCTCCCTGCCAGGAAAGCAAGCTGGGAAAGGGAAGCGGCGGGGGAGACCCGTTCCCAGTTATAAGGCGGCCGGGAAAAACCAGGCGGAAGGGGAAGCTAAGATGAAAGGCAGCGTCCCGGTTCAAGGAGCTGTGAATGGGATTCTGCACGAGGAGAAAGCATCGGCCAGTCTTGGGTCGCCTCGGCTGGCTTTTGACAAAGATGCAACCGGGCCCAGTCCGCAACCCGGCCACGACGGTCACGGGTCTCCCGACATAGACAGGCCTTCATTTAGTGATAGCGTTGACATTTTACTGGATTCTCCCTGGAGTGGAAACGGCAGCGGTGACACAGCCCAAGACAGAGGGCCCGGTTCCAGGAGGCTACCCCCCTGCGTGGGCTGCGCCATCTTGAAGGCCGAGTTGGATACAGTCCATGAGGAACTCCGGTTAACCCGAGGTAACTCTGGGAGTGTAAACAAGGAGGCGGCAGGCCTCTTCATCACCATGGTGACCTCAATTTCCTTTTTGTCCTTAACGCGTTAGTTTGTGAGAATTTGTATATTGCCGGTATTCTTATAAAAGGTGGGCTTAGTGGCTAAGACAGCTGAGCTTGTCAATCGGAAGGTCGGCGGTTCGGCAGTTTGAATCCCTAGTGCTGCATGATGGGGTGAGCTCCCGTTACTTGTCCCAGCTTCTGCCACCCTAGCTGTTCGAAAGCACATAAAAAAATGCAAGTAGAAAAATAGGGACCATCTTTGGTGGGAAGGTAACAGCGTTCCATGCACCTTTGGCGTTTAGTCATGCCAGCCACATGACCACAGAGACGTCTTTGGACAGCGCTGGCTTTTCGGCTTTGAAACATAGATGAGCACCGCCCACTAGAGTCAGGAATTAGTAGCACGTATGTGCGAAGGGAACCTCTACCTTTTATTGATCTTATTCTGCTCCCATCAAGTCTTTCATTTTATTATCCTCATGCCTTCCAGGTCCAGCAGAGCTTGGAAGCACGAGCAGCAGCAGCTGCCCCCTAGAGTCAGGAGCAACTAGCACATATACGCCAGGGGAACCTTTACTTTTTACCTTTAGTGTACTTATATGATTGCCTTGACATTGGTTCTGTTTAACACATGTTTATTTATGCGATACTTATTTTTTATTTTTGTTGCCCGTTTATATGCAGCTTCTACACTGTATGGGTTGAGTGGCACCTCTTTGCAGAACTTATCGGAGGCTCTTGGCACTGTTGTGAGGATCCTGAACAACACAAAACCTTTGCCAGGAACAAACACGCCGCAGAACCTTGCTGAGATCCCTAGTAGGCCAGTATGGCGAGAAAGAAATGTAAGTCTTCCCCATTGCTACTTTCTGTGTGTAAGGCACGCTTTCTTCCATATTCCCTAGGTTTTATTTTCCTTTTGAAAACGGGGGTCCTGCCACAAGTCGCTTATTGAGTACTGTTAAAAACAGAGAAAGTAGCAAGGTTTTTTTTAAAAAAAGGCAAACAATCTCCCTTAAATAGTTGGCTTTGCTATTTCGGCCACGTGGTAAAAATTTACAGAATCCAAAAGCAGTTGCCTGTTTTATCAAAAGTGATAGGATGGAAAGTTTTGCTCTTCAGTGAGGGAAGGTCTACAATGCAGTGTCATTGCAAATTTGGATTGCTGTGGATGGTTTCCTTGGGGGCTGGTAGACAAAGACAGTCTTGGAACGGAGAGCTAAAGTTGCATTTTTCAACAAAATTCAGTAGGCGAGACTCTAAAAACTTAGCCAGATGGAAGATATTTTGAACAGCACACAGGGTACAGAGAAGCTAGCAAAGAATTATATCTTGATGAAATATCAAGCCTTGGTTAGAAATGTTAGCCAATTTTATGTTAAACTAGCTGACCTCCCACAGTTTCCTGAGTATTTAAGAACCAATCCCCCTTAGCAGAGGGAACCCCCTTGTGGAGTAATGTGAAGCCATTACCGTGGCAATTCCACTGTGATGTACAGTAGAAGCCTTTTGTACGGCACAACAGGCTCTATCTTAATGGAACTTGAATCAGAAATGCACACCAACCCTGTCAAAAGTACTGTGATTTGACACTATAGATACAATTCTTTCTCTTTTTTTCATTTCAGCGGCCCAGGTGTTCCAGAATTATGCTGGCACACAGACACCAAGGAGTGTCTTACCCCCACAGTATTTTTTTCCAGAGAATAAGTCATTTATGTACCAAGTTTGGTTGAAATTGCTCGAGGCATTCCAGTGTTATGCTGGAACATAAACACCCACACATCTACAGAATCATATATATAGATAGATAGATAGATAATATTTCTACAAATATTAGGTGCCAGGTTGGGGCCCAAATTGTAGAACGATCCAGTTGTGATACTTTTTACCCTTTTTCTTGTTTATCACAACTGTGTATTCACTATTATTGATTAGCAAACATTTATCATCTGGAGACATTGCAATTAGAAGGACTAACAAGAGGACAGCTGCAGAAGGCTGCCCTATTTGGGACAGCCTTCATCTTCCCAAAATATTTCTACAGATCCTAGGTGCCAGGTTAAAGCCCGAATTGTAGAACAATCTGGTTGTGATACTTTTTGTGGTTTTCTTGCTTATCACTTGTGTAATCACTATTTTAGTTATATATATATATATTATACTAAATTTTAATAATTTTAAATTTTAAATATATTCTTAAAATTTTATAGCCAAAAACTGATTAATTTAATTCTTATTTTAATTGTATATATTGTATTTTTAAATCTTGTTGGCTGTGCACCGCCCCGAGTCCGTTGGGAGAGGGGCGGTATATAAATTTGAACAATAAATAAATAAATAAAAGAATATTTTGTAGTGTTTCCTCTGGAGTTGCCTTACAGACTCTTTTCCATAAATGAGAACTACCTTGTCTTACCTGCTGGGACTTCTCTTTTCTCCTTGTATCATAATTGTATCTTAGAAAACCTTGCCATTTGAATCTAAGATTGTGCCCCAAGCTACCAAATCCACCAGGTAAAGCTCTGCATTTGAGAAGGAGAGCTGACTGATCTGCCCCCTCTGCCTCTCCATACAGTATAGAGACTATTTGGAAGCATCCTGGAAGCAAGGTGCTATTTCAGAGTGGCCACAATTCATTGCAGCTGCTTCCAAAATAGTGCCCACTTCTGGGACGGTGCCACACTGCCTCCATGTAGGAAGGTTATGTGACAAAGTGGCTATTTCCAAAACAAATCTATAGAAAACGTAAATGACTGAGCTGTGAATGGAGATTGGGGAGGAGGATGTGAGACCCAGCAGAGTGAGAAGCAGGCTCAAAGCCTGCAGGGACCTGGCAAGAGGGATGTGGAAGGAAGAAAGCAGCAACATACCTGCCATTGATCATAGGAGTAAGTGAATTCAGGAACACCTGGATTTTGTTCATGTGATCATAGGGACTCTTCCGCAACCGTAAATTCAGGCAGGGCTCCTAAGTCCCTTAATTCAGCACCATCATAATTTTGAATGGTCAATGAATGAAGGGACTATTTATAAGGCATGACATCACACACAGAATTGATTTTCAGATTCTGCAATAGATAAAATGACAAACCTGACTGTAAATTTCTCCTTCAAATTAATCAATGATCCTAGAGGTTCACATCCTTTTGCTATATACAATTATATAGCTTTGGATAATTTTCTTCACTAAATCAATGAACAAGTATATTTTTTGACTCATTTGATTAGCTGTTTTTAGCTGGGAGTGGCAGTAAAAAAGATAATTATGGGTTCTTTCATCCTGATTCCTTTATTTGTGTAAAATATCTACAGTAGGTAGAAATAACATATTCTTAAAATCTATTGAACTAAGTGTTGAAACAAAACTCATTTTCACAAGATTTATTATTTTCCATATACTCAGAGGTATTTTCAATTATTGTTACCACTGTTATTATTAATATTATTTGTTGCCACTGTTATTATTAATATCATTTACAGTATCCATATCTTTTCTTGGAATTATTATCCCAAATATTTAAGAAATCCCAAACAAATGAATCATAGTGTTTATATATTTTTATAGAAATATTTTATAGAGTAACACAAATATAACTTTGGAGGAAAGTCTGCAATAATTATGTTTCATTTTTTATGCATTAAATCTATATGACTCACCCCCAACTCACACACAGGTGACTCCAGGCAGAGTTATTGTTACTAAAACATTAATTTGGATTGGAAAACAGGAACAAATCATTGCTTCACCTTTAGTCTCTGAGGGAAGAAAGGGGAAATACTGGCAGGTTTTCAATATTGTTAGTATAGCTTATATTAATAAATTAAGTACGTACATATTAACAAAATATTTCTTATGATGTCCATATCCTGATCCAATTTTCCTTAGAGGGCAGAGATTATTATGGTGATTATTATATAATTGGTGACTAGTTTTATTCTAATTTATTGTATGTCCAGAAAATATACTTGGGTAGAGAAGCTTAAAAGTTGTTGATTAGACCAAAGTGTTATCAGCATGTAATTACAACTTGCATTTAATTTCAGATAAACCTTAAATACTTATAGGTTATCTTTTGAAACAGGGCAAAGATTCCAAGGCAGTGGCAAATAGGTTTTAACATTTTTGATGGATTTTATAATAAGGCCACCCGGCATTTTTAATGACAAATGTCCAATGGAATAAGATAATTTTAACTGTATTCTGAAAGCTCAGTAGGGGGAGTAGCCAATCTAGTAAGGTAGGAAGGGGGAACATAACAGCTGAATCATAATTATAGATGTGAGTCACTTTTGGTAAGCCTTTTAAAATTATCAACAGCACTTTGAATTGCGTTCAGAAACCAATTGGCAACCAATATTCAGTAAGGAAAGATGCCGTGCAGCGGAACAATAAATCAGGCTTAAACTGCAGGGATCTTGGCCCATAATAAGTATTTTAATATCAAAAAGCATAGGAAAATAATTGGAGGTAAGGCCACCCATAGCTTTACTTTGCTTTAGTCAATTGGCCTCAGCAACTCCTTTTTTCAGTAGAACATAATCCCAATATTACAATTTAGCAAAGAGAGAAAATTGTTTTGAGTGGATGCTACGTATATAGAATTGATTTCCTTTATCCACCACTTTTCAGGCCTCAAATAAAAGATAGAAGGACGCAAATTTGGAATTGAGTAAAAATGATGCCAGGATTTGAGAGTTGCTTGTTTGATTCTATTCTCCTAAAACCTTTGTATTTCAGGGATGGTGACAACACTATGCCATAGTACAATTATAATAGAGATAAGCAGCCTCAAAGTCTTAGTTCATATTTTGCATACCTATTGAACACATTTTCCTTCATTCACCCAAACTCATGGGAATGCAGGATCATTGGCTGAGCCCCAAATTGTGCTGTTACACGTGGGGGCAAATTCCTTCCCAGCTGTTGGGTTTAGTTCTTATTATGGCATTCTAGAAATTGATCATCTGTACATCTGCTTGCTACTGGTGTTTCAAGAATGCTACTGCCAGATGCTCAGCAGATAGTGGAGTTCCTTGGGAAATGGTGGCCATTCCTGAAATTCCTCTCTTTGGAAAACAGTAGGAAACTTGCAAAATTGATGTTGATTTCATGGGATAAACCAGGAAAAATCCAGATGGCAATTTCATAAGCCAGTTTCATTTCCAGTGAGTTTCTGCAGGAGAGAAAAGCAGCCTAAAGCTGCTGTGTGGAACAATCCTTTAGTTAGGTGAACCAAACCAATCTGGCTTGTTCAACAAATTATTATTAACACAAATGATGAATTAGTTCAGTTTTTGAACAGTAATTTACACTGTTGGAATGCTTCTCTCAATTTTTGTGCCTTCCTGTTAGAAAGTTTTAATTAACAGCCATCATTGTGCATTAAATTTATGTAGGCATTTCTGAGATTTGAATTAATTTGTTTAGAGTTCATATTAACTCATCATCACAGCAAGAGATTAGTGAACCAGGCTTCCTACCTTTAGCTTTATTAGACTGATCAAACTTGTCTTCAAAAATATTCTTTTGCTAACATGGTTCAAAATATTTCTATGAATATGAATATTTTTATCCTTCTAACAATTTTTTTTGTATAATAGCTTTATTAAAAATACATCTTGAGCATTCTGAATGCTTTGTTCTGCAAATCATTTGTACATTTTATATGTTGATTGCAAAATATGTACTGTAATGCAATTATTACTAGAACTAGAGGGTTTTTTCAGGCTGGTAATAGTTGGCATGTAATTAGTAGCTGCAGAATTGTTTTGTAATGGTGTTAAAATATCTCATGAATAATTTATTTGTATTAAAAAACTGTATGTTTAAGATAACTATTACAGCCATTAATGATTATTTAAAAATAACAAGTATAGATTACATTTCATCTGAATCTGATAAATGAGCTCTGTGGTGGAATCTGGAGCTGAAGTGAGGGGAGAAGTTAGGAGACTGACTAACCTGGAATTGCTGGAGGGAGCAAAGGAAAGCATACCCTCCCTAAAGTTTGCAGTGCTTATCTAGTACTTTTTTCTCTAATCCAGGGGTCTCCAACCTTGGCAACTTTAAGACTTGCGGATTTCAACTTTCAGAATTCTGGGAGTTGAAGTCCACAAGTCTTAAAGTTGTCAAGGTTGGAAACCCCTGCTCTAGTCAGTGTGTGAATCTAGCAAGATTCCTGTTAGTAGGCAACTAGCAATAAACACACCATTCTGACCAGCTGCCTGGGTCATCCTTGTTCCTTGCACCTGACAGTTCAATAATATTTTATAGCTGTAAAAAATACGAGTGTTTCTTAGAAGTTTACAAACAAAATACAACAATAATTGTGAATTGCAGTTGCAGTCTTTCCTAGGTTGAAAGTTACAGTAATTGTCCAAGATAATATGCATACCAGCATAAAAATACTTTAAAATGAGTATAAGAAATTATTTATTTATCCAATAGAATCACATGCCTTGAATTAATGTTAAATTTAAATTTATGATGTGACTGTCCTTTATTTTTTGCATACAGGAAAAAAGTGTTTAAGTGTATTTGTGAAAGAATATCTTTTGCATAAATGGTTCCTGTTAATTTGCTATTTTTAAAATATTTCTGAGTTCATTCTTGTTGCCATGACAATTTCATTTTCATAAACACATTTTTGTGGTGTCTATGTCTGCTCCTTTATGACATTCTGGAAATTATATAAAATTGAAGAAAACAAATGAGTAATTTTGATATTAAACAGATAATGCTATCAATTTTGATTGATTATATTTTTATGCATTTTATTGGGGTAATTTTACACTGCTTTTTGACCCCAAAATACTCCTTCAAACTAGTATACAGTTCAATACAATAAATAGCTCAAATGACAAAATCAAACGACAATACTGTATAATTCAGATCAAAATAGAATAACGTACACACAATACATTTTCCTAAAACTAAAAGCTGGAAAAAAAATCTTCACAGCTCATGCAAAGAAAGAGACAGAATCAGCTGCTACCTAGAATCAACTGCTAAGTGAAACTTTAAATAAGTTTCATTGAAAATGCTCCCTACTTCCTGTGCTATCCGTATCTTGCACAAGTTTTTCATGAGTATGAGAAAAAGTGATTGGGCTCTCGTACCCAAGGTAGGCTTTGTAAGAAGCTGAGTCTGTTTAAAAAGAACTAACAACAGAGAAGCCAAGCAGGATCTTTTTATAGTTCTGCTAACATAGTGTCAATTTAGCAAGCTGTTAATAAACACAGAGTGGGGAAGGGTCATTTCAGGTTTCAAATTAATTTGGGCAAGATATTAGTTAAATCAGATGTTGTCAAAACTTCAAGATACCCCAGACTGGGAAATGAAAACCATAAATACAAATACTACCTTTACTGTAGTTTCAGTTACCAAATCTTGCAAGTTGGAAAGCGCTTCCCCTTTCCTCTGCCTTTACATTCCAGAGAATTAGGGAGAGTCAACTCTGAGATACTTTGTCCACCTCTACTTTTGTACTCAGATTTCTACTTTCAGATCATTACGTAGCCAGGGGTGTCAGACTCGTGGCACCACATTGTCACATGATCTATTGAGTCTTTTTTTCCTCGTTAATATGGGGATGGCCGTGGCCAGTATGTGATGCATCTGGTATGCGGGCCGCGAGTTTAAAACCCATCCTGTCTCTCAGGTTTATTCTGACAGTCCATTATAATCGCACAGTTAAGAATTCAAAAGTTAAAAAAATCTGTGCCAAATATATAAATTGTGTCTTATTTGATTGGCTATTCAATAAGCTATTCAATAATTGTCTCAACTGAGACAATAACAGGAGCAATCATGCATGTCTTGATTGTGGCTGTACACCGCCCCGAATCCGCAAGGAGAGGGGCAGTATAGAAATTTAATAAATAATAATAAATAATAATAATAATGCATCACATCATCCTGTCCTTCCCCAGGGACTTCTGGAAGCCACCTTTTTACAGCTTTACATGAAAATCCAGAGTAGGTACTATATGAACTTCTGGGCGAATCTGTACCACAGGAAAAATGTAGCTACTGAAAGGATACATCTCCTAATTTCCACAAAATGACAATGCTTTATAGCTGTGATGCGGAGTGAGCCAACTCTAACAAATCTTACTGCCAGGGGAAAGTCAGTCCTATACATATTCAAATACTAAGCCATAAATTGCCACTGAAAGCCCACTACTAATCAGTGCAGCTTGAGTTGAACCCAAGCTCATTTCTTTCCCCAAAAACTTTGCAGCCTCCAGGCATCAAGACAGGATCTCCATGGCATTTCCTGCCCATCCAGGGGTCAAGATTTAAAACTAAGTACCATTTGTATATTGATGAAGCTTAACACTTATGTCAACGGGTGACTTCACTCACTTGCCTCATGTAGATGCTGAATTGGAGTACGTACTCCAATTGTCAAACTCTGTGGAATTCTATACTGCAAGAACTTTGCATTACATTGGTCCCTATCAACACCAACTGAAACCAGCCCCAGAGAATCATTATAGTTCCTAATTCTCAGCAATGGGCAAGAAGGATGCTTTGGTTTTATTGTTATCCTGCCTCCCTTTTTAGAATTGAATGCTTCTGAAATACCAAGCAGAACCAAGAGAATCATGACACCCCTATTTTGGTTCTGCCAAATAACTACAAGCAGAGATAAACTCAGGCTGAAGGCTTGACCAAAATGGCTTGAAATAATCAGCTTCGACCAGGCTCCACCTTATCCTTAATGTTGCACAAAAAAGGAAACGTTGAGAACTGGTTCTAAATTATCCCACACTGTCAGTTCCAGTGATGGGTTCATGTGGCTGGAACGTACCACTGCCTTATTCAAGGCAGATGGGATAGTCAACTCAGTCTGGAATGAATGCATCACTGCTTGAGGCCAGCCATTTGTCACCACCTAGGAGGCCTTAACCAACTGGGGGGGGGAGGCTTAAGACACAGTTGACAACAGTAACATCCTCAAGGACCTATGTATGTCTACTTTCTCAACAGTCATGACTATAGGGCCTACCTGACCAGAGTCCAACATCATTGAATCTGAATGATTTTATCCATCTAATATATTTGTGATAGCAACTCTTCATATATTCATCTTGTCCTTTAATCTCCATGAGATCCTGGGTTGCTTTCAAAAGGGCCATTGGACACTGATAATCGTAATACAATAATTTTATCTGCAATCCTCATCACTATACAGACTGTAATGTGGGCACAGACTTATTTTTCATCTTTCGCTAGTGGTAATCTAGGCATCTCTTCTGGCTACTCTATTTCTTGAGTCGTTAGAAAACCAAGGGGCTCAGTGAGGTTGGTTGCTGCTCATATGCAGTCCTATACAACACAACTGACACTTCCCCATTTGTGGAAGCAACTAGGGTTTCTGGTGAACTGTCCTCCAAAGACTCAGGAAAATTTCCAAATACCATCTGAAAAACAGTTGGGTCCATCATGTATCTATTGCAGACCAATCTAAGATGGTCCATCTTTCTTCAAGATGGAGGACATCAGAAAGTTTCAAAGGGACCAGTTTCAAAGAAACCAATTTCTTAACCATGCTCAGAAATTGATCTGACAATTACAAGACAAAGTTACAGTCCCCTGCAATCATCAGAAGCCTGCCAGGTTTCTCATATTGTAGTTTGCAGAATCTCTCTCATGTACAACTCAACAATGTGACATTGTACAACAAAAATAAACATTTTTAAAAGTAACCATATATCATAAAATGTAACCCAATATATAAAATGGTGAATGAAAAAGGACAATAAAAACCACCAGAAGCCAGTTCTTAAAATAGGTAATATAAGGGACCTGTCATATATTGACTTTTGATCATGAATTCTGGATTGTTTTTTTTAAAAAAAACATTAATAGATTCCACATCCTAAGAAATGTTTAAACTCTGATCTTTACTATAATGTAAGGATTTGGCTAGAAAAGAGCAGATCAAGAGATGTCATTCTTTGATATTGTCCCAATTTCTGCCTCTGAAATATCTGAATAGGGGAGAAAAGATGGGCAATCAAGAGCAAAGATGCTTTTAAGTCATTAATTCATCCTTCCCCTCATTCACCTATACAGGTGAGTCATATGATGTTGGAATGATTTCTTTAGGTATAATGTCTTTGTGCTATGACAGGACTTCAAAAGGAGCTATGTATACTGGGTTGAATAAGAGCAAAATGTAAATGAAGGTACTGTGCACGCATATTCACTCAGAGAGCTGTTTAATGGATGGAAAAGCAATATTTTCCTGACAAGTTTGTTTTTAAAATCCTGGGTTTAAAGGCACAATTGGGATTTGTTCCCTAGCAACATTGTACATCTAAGGCTTGTGAATGATTGCCAATATTGTGAAAAGCTGCACAGAAGAGTGAAGCAATTGGGAATGTGGGTGGGTGGGTGAGGACAGTTAAATAAAAAGGTAGTATGGTGTCAAAGACTTTCTGGAGCTGAAAGCATTTCTAAATAATGATCAGAGGTACATTAAAATTTAAGACTTGGAAAAGAAATGATTACTTCATTGACAGCTTATTCACATAACCACTTTTCATAATCAAAAATTAATATATTGTTGAAGCAACAGTGAATAATATACAGAATTGTACAGTTGTTGAAAATCTACGGAGAAATGAAGGTGGGCTATGCTACTAACTGCCAGTATTATTCAACGAAAGCACTTTCTTCTTAGGAATTCTGACTTGATCAATCTGACAATCACAGAAATTATTGTTGCAGGTGTTGAAGGATCTTGAGAATGGTTCCTGAAAGCAGAATGTAATTGGAGGGAATAATGTTATTCTTTGTATAAAAGGTGTAAAAGACGAAGCTTATATACAGCTTGAAAAGGATCTTAGTTTAGCTTCTTATTTCTACAGCTAAAGGGAATTGGATTCAGAGATCAAGCAAGGGAAAAATCTCTATATGAAATTTTAAAATATAAGTTTTAATCTTCCATTTTCAAATACTAGTGATTATGCTTCTAGGAGTAATTTCTTGTGATTTTTTTCAGGCTTGGTTCTAGACAAATTTGTCTAGCAAGATGAAAGAAAATACACTTGCAGATAAAAAAGCAAACTGTCCAAAGTGATTTTAAATTGGCCAATATGTATTTTAAAAGCTGTATCAGCAGATTGAGAAAACAAGTGATGGGTTCTCCAAATTTGCATATATTTATGCTATTGTATTATTCCCTTTCAGGCTTTATAAATCACAGAAGGAGAGTTAGAAATAGTAAGCCCAATAGTAATAGATAATAATATAATGAGATAATAACTCTAGGTTTCACTATTTATGTAAATATTACATTTGTTCATCATTTTCCCTACATTAGTTTTCAGATTTGGTTCTTAGCAAACAATTCTTAAATCTGGCTATGAAAGAACTCCTGCCTTATGTCCAGAAATAAGTACAGGATGGTTCAAAACCTACTAAAAACACTAATCTATAAGCCTGTGGCTGCTTTGGATAAATGTGTGCATAACTGAAGCCTGTCTTATTTTCTATATAATAAACAACTAATACTTATTCTGCAAAGGCTGAAACATTAGAGGTAGTCCTCAATTTACAGGAATTTAGTGCAGAATCTGGATAAATTATTTTCAATGTTCAAATGTTTGCTTTAGATATCCCTGCTTTGTTGGTTGTGATTTATAATAGCCGGACATACTGGCTTGATTGTCATACCCAGTATACTTTGGCCTTTTTTGTGGTTTTTGTTCTTCCAGTAATCCTAAAACAATAGTTACCAACCTTCAACAGCTGCCCAGGAATTCTGATCTCTGATGTAATACTTGTTGATCTGGACATTGTCGATCCAATATAGAATTCATTTTATTTTCTCACCATATTAAATGGATTGATAGATACCCTTATTCCAGTGGTAGGTTTCAAAATTTGTTACTACTGATTCTGTGGGTGTGGCTTGGTGGGCATGGCATGGCTTGGTGGGCATGGCATGGCTTGGTGGGGGTGCCATATTGTAAAATTTCCATTCCCACCCCACTCCAGGAGAAGGATACTGTAAAATCTCCATTCCCTCCTCAATGCAGGGGAAAGTTACTACAAAAGTTACTACATTTCCTCGCGATCAGCTGGGACTTGGGAGGCAGAGAATAGATGGGGGCGGAGATAGTCAGAATTTTTACTACCGGTTCTCCAAACTACTCAAAATTTCCGCTATGGGATTCTCCAGAACTGGGCAGAACCTGCTGAAACCCACCTCTGCTTGGCTTTTCTGCTAAGACCTGAGTCTCACATAGGTGACTATTCTGTAGATACAATACAGTCAACACAGTTCTGAACCTTACCAAAGCATCACAAGCCCCTTTCCTATGGCAAGAAAATATTATTTCCCTACTTATTTCCCTCTGGTTTTTTAAAAATCTTTTAGACCGTGCAATGGGATGCATCATTTCATCATTACCTCAGTCACCTCAAATGCCAATGACTTGAGAAAAAACCCACTAAGAATAGATTTTCTGACAGTAAGAACAATGGAATGACTTGGCTCCAGAAGTTGTGAGTGCTCCATCAGTGGAGGTTTTGAAGAAGTGATTGGATGACCATATGTCCAGAATGATAGGGCTTCCTGCTGGAGCAGGGGGGGTTGGTCTACAAGATCTCCATGACTCCTTCCAACCTTGTTATTCTATGTTCTGATATAATCCCCTACGTAATTAAGCTGCTCTTGTAACTCAACTGACTGGATAAATGATTTTGACCCAGACACTTTCTGTTTTCAGAATCAGGCAAGTGTTAATAACTATTGTTCTACAATACAATTACTAGTATAAGTAGTTTTAGAAGGTATTTTAATTACTAGTATAGGTAGTACTAGAAAGTATTAGAGACCAACAGGGCAGTCAGAAAATATTTTGTTTTATTTTAAAGCTGGTGTGCCTGTGTATTTTAACTTTGCATGTATACATTTAGCTTAACTTTCTGTGTTTATGCCAAATTATCTCAATCCAGACAGAATTTTCTTAAGCATACTTGGTGGCAAATTATCCTGACATAATACAGGAGCTGCTTAAGAGTGTAATGTGCTCAGAGGCTAAATTTATGTAAAACATTCAATTCCTATTGGTGCTATAGCATTTTAGCATATAAAATAATATACTCTGGAATATTTCTAATTAATTTTCTTAATAATCAAATTGTTTTTGTTTATGTAGATGCTGAACATTTTCCAGAAAGTTGAGCCAACTATGTTTATAAATATGTACAGTACTCCAGGTGCTGTGTGTAAAAAAAATCAGAATGATGACAATAATAATGATTTGTTCCTTTTATTTATCTTGAATTTTCTTAATTTTGTTAGAATGTTAGTGCAATAGTTTTAATACAGTGCCTTAGAATGGCTTTTGTTTTAGTATCAATAGATGGATTACTATAATTGAGCTGCATAATAAGCATTTATGTTATGAAGCTAATTTTGCTCCGAATATCTGTGTACTATTCTTATTATATTATACTCTACAAACTCATACAATAACACAGTGAAACTATCCTAATTTCCCACAAAATATCAGCTTTTAAGCTTTTATTTAGCTATGATTAGATGTCTCCCTGGAAATTGCTAATCAGAAAGGTAGTGCATTTGCCAGAGTGCAGAATCTGTGGAAGCTCAAGGTTGGTCTCTTAGTATTCCCTGAGCTTGCTTCTTTTCTTTTAGCGTAATTTGAAACTCATGGTGAGCATGACATGTCCATTTTGGAGGAAAGGGGCCCTGTGCATTTTGCATTTCATGGTGATGACTTCTGTTTTTCTCCACAACATTTCCCCTGCTGTGCAGATTTTCAGGGAGTTTTTTATTTTCTTGCAAAGTGGCAAGGTATTGGCTACAGGGGCTATTAGTGCCAAGGAGGTCATGTTTTTACTGTCCCATTAAGAAAATAAGCAGTTGGACTTCCTAATTAACTGGAAAAAAATTTCTGGTGAGAGGAGAAGCAAATTGCACATTTCTACTTCTTAACTCAATCCTATATTGAAATGGCTGGCCCTGGAATAATAATAATCTTGAAACTATTTGTTACACTGGGTTGAACTTCCGTGCCAAAGATAGAAAAAATCTGTTTTAATCTTGTTAGGAAAGAGGAATGTTACTGGATTTGAAGGCTGGATTATTTTAAAACAACTTTGAATTGACATCTGTATGTTTATGACAAAAGCAAAGAGGCTTGCATTATTTTCACAAAATTTAAAGGATTTAAATAAATTAATCACAGAGCAACAAGGACTTTTTAAAAAAATACTGAGACTATTCTGTGATGGGACATTTTAAGATTGTAGCAAAATCTGTTGATGTTTCTGTGCCCTTCAATAAATCAACCAGTCCAACCCCAACAGTGTGGTCAGATAGGTTAATTCATTTCTGTCCATCTACTCTTTTTTTTGTTCAAATATATTTTATTGGTTTTTTCACATATCAAGGGGATATGTGAAAAGGTATATGGATTAAAAAAACCAATTTTTTACAGCAATCCGTCATTCGAGGTTATCTTGTCAGCATCCATAATAAAATGTAATGCATCATATAGTGATACAAAACTTATATAACTTCTTTGTTTCAAAATTTGAGTCAGTTTATATCTAATAAGTATATATAACCATACAAATGTAATAAGACATTCATGTTTGATATTCTGTTGAGTTTCTACCAGGTCTTTTTTACCCTGGCCAATTTAAAAGTATAAGAAAAGGAAGTTTTTACAGACTTCTCTTTACATCATACCACCTTCACCTTTTGTCAGGCAAACCTTTACAGTCATTGCTTTTTAACATGTGACCTTAGCTTTCTGGGAGATGTCCCCCCCCTGCTCCCGGGGGGGGACCACTGGCCTCCACCCCGCCTCTGTCTAAATGCTTCCATCTTTACTTCCCCCTGTGGCCCATAATTGTTCTTCCTCTAGATCTAGGAGGTTCTTATGTTCTTTTAAGAAGGCTTCCGCCTCCGTTAATGTATTGATTCTAGTTTTACTTCCCTCCCAGAAAATTAGCAAACCTTCTGGCATCAACCATCTAAAAGCAATTCCATTAAGATA
>JANHFP010004964.1:12689-29357 GCA_032468135.1 Calamaria suluensis
ATTAAAGTAGTATTTATTAAATTATTTTCATATAGTAAATGTTTGGGGGTTGATGAAACAATCTGAAGAGGCAAATGACCTGAAGAATTTGGTCTAGGAAAAGGATGGGGAACTTGTCCTCATTGCCTCAATCAACATCATAAATAACACAAAAGCCAAGGAACTGCAGGTCTTATCTTGGGAATAGGTATGAGAAGGCACAAATTCTCCATCCCTTCTTGAAAGGGAAGGCAACATAGGATTAGTACATTAAGATTATTATTACTAAGATTTCTACACATCTGTTTTATACTACTCTACTGAAAGTTTGCACTTCACTTTCTGTTTAACACAAGTCCCCGGAACTATCACCATGTGATCAGCTATGTTTACATTCTTTATTCACAAATCTGGTGCTTCTACATAGTGGTTTTAGGGAAGAGGTGAAACTTCAGAACACAGTTCTTGTATGGAACAGGCATAAGTAAACTGCTCAGAATTTGTCAATTGCAAGTGTCACTGTATTGCTATTTAGGAGTAGGATACTTGTGATAATTTTGAGGCAAATGAAGTCACTTTTTGTCTCTACTCATGTAAATGCACTTTTATGTCATAATATGTGGATATTAATGTAATTTTAGTGAGCAACTGTAAATATAGCAAATACATTTTATTCTGTTAATATAGTTTCAGGAGTTATGGAACATTTGTTTTAATCTACATTCTAGATTTTAGTAAGAGTTGAATTTGTGAAGCCTCAGCTGTGGTGCATTTTTGTCACATTAAGTTTTGCTAAATCTGATGCATATGAATAGTTTCTCTGAACAGGTGCAGGGAACATTTCCTACACTAGTATTTATGGATCTTGGATTAGGAAGCAGAAATTTAAAACAATTATGAATCTAGAAAACTTCAATTTAAAACTTAATTTTTTAAAGAAACAAAATTACAGGTAGTCCTTGCTTAACAATCATTATTGGGGCCGACAACTCCCTTGCTTAGGTTGTTAAGTCAAAAGCAATGTTACCATGCTGAATTTATGATATCATTTACACTGCAGTTGTTAAACATGCATTTAAGTGTGACTGAGACTTGTGGTTTTTCTACCAGTTTCATTGATTTTGTCAGAAGCCAGTTGTCAAATGTGCAAATAGCAATCATGTGACTGTTGAATGCTGTGATGTCCACCAATTGTGAAGAGCCTGAATTCTGATCAAATGACCAAGGGAACACTGCAATAGTTATAACGGTTGTGCTTTTACAGCAGTGTCATAACTTTTGAAAAGTCCAAGGCAATTGTTAAACAAGTATTCTCTGTTCAGACTTGAAACATTTAGATCTCTGCCTAATTTTAGTATCTTTTGCCTGATTCCCTTGGCAAGATGGTAGCCTCCAGTTGTATTATTTACTTTATACCATCTTATTTTTTGAAGACTCATAGTAGTATTAAAACTGCAACTTTCAGAATTCTCAGTGGGCTTTTCAACTCTACAACTATGGATTCTAAGAGATTGCAGAAAATGTTAAGCCTTGTTTCTGTGTTTAAAATCCGGATTGTATAGTCAGTGCATCCATACAAATATGCATATTGCCTAAAATGTCAGTTTTCAATTCAAAAGGAAGAATGATATATGTCAGCAATTCTGACAATTCACTAAAACTGCAATCTTAAACTCTTCAAAGTAAGACCAAGTAAACAGACTTAATTTTGAGTAAACAACTGGTATTGCTCTGAAATTCATTTCAGAGTGTTTCCTGTAGGCAGACCTTTAAGCTGTTATACAGTAGGTTTGCATTTATTTCCTTGGTAAAATACTTTTATAAAATAAAAGTAATTTAAGAAACTGGCAATGGCATAGAAATCAAAATGGTCAATAAATTTCTGTCTTCAGACACAGATGGAATTGCTCAGTGAAAAACTAAGCAATGAAGGAGTCAACTAAAAATAATTTGTCATTCTGTGAGTCATGGCTTAAACGAAGCATAATCTGTTTTGCAGATTAGTCAGGAGTTTATTCAACCAACTAAGGGTAATTTAGAAAAGCAAATGTACTTGCTGAAATTATAGAACAATTCCAATATCAGAAATGCCAGAAGTATATATTTATATTTCTAGCTCTCAGTAAGGACAGGCACTTTTCCATCATCATACTGATGGGTAAAGTACATGTGCTTCTTCAGACATCTGGAAAGACCCTATAAGAATGGTGAAAAACGGGCTGGACCTTGGAAATAAAATTCATAGTTCTACAAACTAGAATATATTCAAATGATCACCCCACAAAGAATAGAAAGTATATGGGTAAAATGGGCCTCATCTGTCAATGCACCATTCTTGTTCCTACATATAATCAGTGGTGATCAGCCAGATACACATACATATGAGAATTTTCATAAACTGATTTTTAAAAAAAATAAATCAAGCTGGCAATCAGATTTTGTTTTCCTCCAAACAGAATTGTAGAAAATGTGGGATAACACGGAGACAACAGGAGAGATGGTGGTTATGCATCCATCCTTGCTTTATTTGACCTCTTGGTGGCTTTTAATGCCATTGACCATTGTATCCTCCTGATCGACCTAGATGATTAGGGGTGGGTGGCATATTGTTCCACTGGCCCACCTTCCTTCCGAGTCAATTCCAGATTGGGGAGGAGAGGTCCCTCCCTGGCCTCTACTATATGGGGTGTCACAGGGTCAGTGCTTTCTCCTTTATTATCATACTAAATGAAGTTGTTGGTGAGTTTATCCTTCTCTATAGGATGAGGTATCATTGGCATTAGATCTGGTAAAAAGGCATTCTGCAATTACCATTAGCAGATCTCCATTGGGGGGAGTCCAGAAAATGTCTTCTCTGCTATAAGGCTTGTCCTATGGAACATACTTTCTTCTGAACTTAGATTAGCAGCATCCTTTTGAGTATTCTGGAAGTCCCTCAAGACCTGGTTATGTTGGCAGGCTTAAGTGGCTATTCTTATACTCTCTTTGCCCAAGTTTTATTTTTATATTTATATTTTAATATGTGTTCTTATTTTTATTGTTATATATGCATTGTTTACTGGATTGTTGTACCCTGCCTAGAACCACTTTTTATGAGATGGGCAGCTATAAAAAATTGATAGAGGATAGACAGAGAAATTTTCTTTCAAATTTTGATTTTTCTCATCCCAATTTCAGGAACTATTATCATCCCTCTTCCTATTATTTTCTTCCATTTATTGTCATCTGTCTAAAAATAGTTTCAGCTGCTAAACTCCCATACAGTTTAACAGGAAATGTAACAGGAACAGCTAAAAAGTTTACAATAATTATCAGAATATTTACAGAATCAAAAGAAATTGCCTTGACTTTTGTTATTTAATATTGCGTACAAGATACACTAGCTTTGTTTGAATATGTTAAACACCGATGGCACATGCAAGCAAACAGGGCCACACATTAAAAAAATTAGAAGTCCTTATGAATTTATTTACACAATTATTAAAGTACACAAATACAGTGGTAATACAAATGAGGTGTTCTGAGATATTGTTACCAATACACAGGTTTATAGAGACATTCTAACTATATTTTCAGCAGGTGATGGTGAGATTTAAGTATAATGGAAGGGCAGAGACTGCCCACAACCAAAAACAATTTGAAAAGTTTGCAGTCAACTTTTTAAGTATAGTACAGCAATTGAAGGCTCCAGATATATAGAAAGAAGAGGCTGCCTTTTAAAGTCTCTAACATTACATCATTGACAACAAATATTTACAAAAAGCACACTGAAGTGTAGAACTGTACAAATGGAAGTGCACATGCCCAAAGAACCAACATCTACAGCAACCAGTGATACAATTATTCATTTTTTTTCCATGGACCAACATTAAAACACACTCCCATTGCACTCCCCCAATCATAGGTTGCATCAAATCAGACCTTGAACATACAAATAAGCAATAGATTAAAGTTCTAAGGTAGCTAAAGAAAAGTAACAAGATTGTTCATAGTTCAAAATCCACAGAAGTGAAAAAAGAGAGAGGAAACAAAAGGTGACCCGACAAAAGCTTTGAAACAAAATGCTTGCAAATTAACAGGAAAATAAAATGTTACTCGTCACCAAGTTTCCAAGGAGACAAGGATCTCACGCTTATTAAAAAGTAGTAACAACACACCTACATATTGCATTTTCATCCCCGAAGCGGGACTGATGGTGCTTTTGAGTGGTATTTGGTATGACTCACATGCCTTCTACTTTCCCAGATTACTTAAAGGGATAAATATATTGCTCATGAAAACGAAGATTCTTCATGTATGTTAGCTGGCACACTACGTGTTTTGGCCACTATATAAATATATCTTCAGCTGAAGGCCAGCTGTTCCAGGCTTGCATGTTTTAATAAAGAATGAAAGATTCAACAAGCTTGAATGTTCTCTTGACTTCTTGCAGAAGGAACAGATTGCTTATAACTCCGAGCCTTGGCGGAATGCAGCTGGCTGGCGGCACCGGCTGCCTCTGTGCACTCAAGAGGCCCGCCCACATCCACACTGCTCCCACTGCAGTGGCAGTGCTTAATTGGCATCTGTAGGAACAACCCAGCAGAAACAAGATATCCTGCCCCTCTCCAAACCCTCCTCTATTATGAATAAAGGCAATACATTCTACGTTCAACATTAAAAACTTCCTGAAAGGTTATTTTCTTATTTTTTTTCTTTTTTCTTTTTGGTCCTTCAAAATCTATGAAGCGTTATTTTCACCTCTACTCGGTACAGCTTTTTCTTCCAAAAGATCTCCCACTCTTTCTTGAACAAAATTGAGACAAATCAACATTTAAAAAACAAAACAAAACTGTCGGTGGTACAGAGGTTTAGATTCTAAAAAAAGAAAGAAAAATCCAACGACCCTGGAAGAACAAGACAGCCGTAAGTAAAACTAAAAATTAAAAACCCTTGAGAATCCCCCTTGTCCTGTTGAATGGGACCCATACAAAAGGAAATAGTGTAAAATAAAAGGAAACACCTCTAATTCAGTTAGACATTCCCTTCTCACTTTAGCTTACAAGAAGTTTCAAGTCTTGAATTTGTTTTTGTTTTTAAACCAAGCTTTAGAATTTTCACATTTCCACACAGGGTTTGAATGAGACAAGACTTTTGTTTTTATAGAGAAGTTAAGCCAATAATCTTAGCAAAATGAATACAAAACTTTCTTAAACCAAGTAAAAGAGTTATAATTACAGTAGAACAATAAAAAGGGGGATGAAGACTGCCGCCTGCTGAGGGACAACTAAAATGGCTATTAAATAACAGGCGGGCAATGCTGTATACCATCTCTTCCTTTTCTAGCCCTGTTGCTAGAGTTCATATAAGGTTATTAGGCTTCGGGCTAAAGCCTCTTGTAGTGTGGCAGCTGCTGGATTCTGTCCATGTTCCTGTGAGTATCTTTAGACAGTGGCAAGGAGAGTTCCAACTGGAATATTTCTTCTGCTCTAGTTTGGGATAGTTTGCTAGTAAAAGCCATTGATAACATAGGAGATCAGCCATGCATTATCTGCCCCTCAATGGCAACATTATTTCACCGATGCACAGCAGATTGGAGTACGCTGGTCGTCGCCAGAGCAGGAATCTATTGAAGCCAAGGAACAGGGTATCAATATTGGCTCAAACTTACTGAGACTGCATAAAATCTGGACCCACACACCATTTTCTATGTACACAACTGAACAGACACATCTACTTCAGAAGGGTGGAAAGCCAGTACAGAGATCTATGCGCCAACTGAATTGATGATACACCCACCTGTAATACCCATGAAGGGAATGACAGAATGTTATGTTCCTTCTGTATTAAAGGTATGGGAAAAAAGGCTCCTTCTGAGCAGGGAGAAATATATGAAGAACGATGAAAAAAGCACATGCTAGTTAAAGAGAACAGGTTAGATAACTCAGGTGAGCTCTTAAAATAGTAATGAAACCCAAAGCAAGGTGACAAATGCATTGTAAATGTGCATCTGCACACACACAAATATGCATTATTTATAATAGTGTTCCCATAAAAAATGCAATGTCAAGCAAAGTCCGTGAGCTCTGCAATCAGAAATTTGATAGTATTTCAATTCCAATTGAGGTGCTGGAAATGAAATAAATTTAAGAACCTAAATCTAAATGCTTTGAAAAAAAGGAGGTTTACAATGTTCCTAGTGGAAATTATTAATAGTCAGTATTACCTTCTCTTGTAACATACATTTTATTCTAAATATATTCCAACATATGCAGGCAATCTGCTACCAAGTCTGTCTGTAAGCCTCTTAAGAGTCACCTCTAGATTAGATGGGTGGAATATAAACTTAATAAATAAGTACAAGTATAATCTACGAAATTACTGAAAAATCTTCCGGTTTTTTCAGATCAGGATGAAAGCAATGGGTTTGCTTTGTGTGTGCTAAATCAAGCTTTGCTCCCCTAACAGGATTAGGATGTGCAAGAAGAACCACTTTTTAAAAAATGTATAGCCTATGAGTGGCAAGCAACTCCTCCTATTCTGAATTATACAATAAAGCTTTAGTATTTAGATTACCAAAATGCTGCCAAACTATAGAGAGCATCTTGCTTATGACTGAGAACAAGAAGAAAGGTGTTTCCAGGTACGCATCCCTACCTAGTCCAAGTCCTTGCTAACGCAAGTCTGAACTCTATAGTGTAGATTCCAACAGCCAATTTATATGCTAGTTTAGATTCATACATATTTTAAATGACAAGTAACTGGGTTGTTTCAAATTAAGACCATCCTTGAATGCAGTTTGTAGAAATACTGTCAAATTGCAACCACAATGATGTCTTGTTGTGTAACAGTTTTTTTAATGAATTAGGAACTTGATAGTGGACTGGATGCTTCAGTTTTTCTCTCTAAACATTTTAGGTTTTCCAACATAAATTGTACATAAAAACAGGCAATTAAACATAATTTGTAAAGAGTTTGGCTATTACCAACCCTAGCTGCTGATTTTACAACTTTTTTCCTGCCAAACTGGGGAGGAAGAAGAAACATGACATGTTTTATTTGCAGGAAAATGTAAGCAAGCACTTATTTAGTATAACATATATAATCAAGGTTAATTTGGATGAGAATCCTTCCACACAGTTAAAATTCTCAACAGTTGGATTATCCGGTTGATCAGATCTACGTGGATAATAACTTGCAAATATTGTTAAGAAAAAGGCTCTGGGAGTCAACTATACAAAAGCAGTAATGAGAAGAGGGATAAGAGTGATTCAACATTAATAATAGAAATTAGCATATTATGAAGCTTTGTCAAATGTCCTTTGGGCTGAGAGGCAAAGCATAACCCAGACAATAAAATGAAAGAATGGACAGGAAAGAGAGCGCAGCTGTTAGCAAAATCTAAGCAACTCAGGTTGGGTAAAAGAGCAAAAGAAACGGGTTTTGGAAATATTTAAAAATGGCAGCATGCTACATATTACCCATACAGAGTCCATTTTGCTTTGGGCAGAACTACCTACTATCAAGGCCAAAGGACAGATCAAATGATAAGCTTTCGCTATCACAGATTCATTCACTTAATACACCAATACAAGCATTTAAGTGTCTGCTGTAACAAGTCCAGAGGCAGTTTCCAGCTATTTATCAATTTTGAAAATGTT
Organism: Calamaria suluensis; assembly: GCA_032468135.1. NCBI lineage: Eukaryota > Metazoa > Chordata > Lepidosauria > Squamata > Calamariidae > Calamaria > Calamaria suluensis. The sequence goes on from JANHFP010004964.1 coordinate 20,309, forward strand.
TTTTTAATCTTGGCTGCTTGTGGGAAAGGGAAACAATAACGAGGCCACGTTAAACTTTCGTTTATCCTACAAGATATCTCTACTTAAAATAGGCAGTGAAGATGTTCCCAGTCTTAGTTTCCACTACAACTAAAGCCCTGTCCCCTTTTATGTCCATGTGATGCACATTAAACAGGAGGCAGGGCTACAACTGCATGGCAACATCCGCCATCTTGATTTTTTTAACTCCCCCAGATATTCCTATATATTGGAATAATTTAATTTAAATGAATATAGTCTAAAACTATTACCAGCTGTCACTAAGTTGGGCAGTCACCTTATTAAAAACATGCACAGCAAATATGTAGTAATATCTGAATGCTCTCTTCAAGGTGTCTTGTTTTTCCAAATAGGCTACTCTGTTTGCACATTTGCTAAAAAGCAGATTTACTGCTAAGCAATGTAGCAACTGGAGTGATCCCTGTGGGGTTATCCCAAATTCTAGACTACCTTCTACTTTATTAGTAATATTGGTGTCACTTAACAAATATTCTAATTGAAACATTCTAGTGAAGTACCTAAAGCTTTGATGAAAAAGTGAACTAGTGAAATGCTAAAAGCTTTTGGGAAAAAGCACATCTAATGCTACGTGGTCTGCAAGGCAGAGGGAAACAAAAGCGCAGAATTAAAATGAAAAGCTGCCCGTTTGAATGCCCCAAAGGAGTTCATCCAGACCCACCCACCAAGCTGGAGTCTAGCGAGAAGGGACTCACCCAGTGCTGCTTTCCAACGAGGAGACGAGCAGCTACTTGCCATGGTGTTCGAAAGGAATGCTATTCTGAGGTGGGGGGGAAAAGACAGCCATTTGAAACAATTCCACTGCCCAAAAGTTAACTTCAAACTAAGATTCTAAGTGGAGCTGTTCTTCATTTCCAGTAGTGCTCCTTTCAAAAGTCTCAGAGACATTGGCCTTCACAACTGTCACCAAATGAATAACCAAAGAGGTTTCTTGGAGAATGTGTTTGGAGAACTGATGTGTAAAGAATGACTGCTCTGAGTAGCAGGAACAATCAACAGGATTTTGGAAATGTGTTTATATTGGAATGACTTCTAGCTCAAAAGGATAGTCAGGTTAATGATTTATTGTCTGTGCTGGCCATTGATTCAAAAAAACATTTTCCTTTATTACAGCGACAAATTTAATTCGAGTAAATCAAGGAAACCTGCATCTCTGATTAGTACTCAATTAGGTACAAGCTCATTTTTGAGCAGGGGTCTCCAAACCTGGCAACTTTTAACTCCCAGAATTCCTGAGCCATCATGGCTGGCTGGGGAATTCTGGAAGTTGAAAGTCCACAAGTCTTATAGTTGCCAAAATTTGACAACCCGTTGAACTAGAGCCATCAGACTAGTAACCACAGAAACAAACAGAGGTTTTCAGATGAATATGCTCACTAGAACAAAAATCCATTTATTGCTCTCAACTGGCCAAGGCAGCACAAAAGATAAAACCTAAATAATATTGTAAACTTAACTGCAAAAGATTAATCACACTTCTGGGAATGGGAGTTACATTTTCTCTCAGTACTTCTTTGTGTACTGAGTACTTCTTTGTGTACACAGAAACCAACACTTCTTCCTGGTGCCATGGACGCTTAAATAAAATCATTCTCTTCTCATAAAAAGACCCAACTTTTCTACTGCTATATGTTTAAGAATATAAAACATCACAGCAAGAGCTGCTAAGTTCAAATGATATAAATATACCTGCCATGGAGTTCAGCCCATCAAGAAACAAAAAAAAAACAACCAAGCACTTTTTTCACTGGGGGAAAAATCACTATATATCCTCAGCTTGTAGATGGTGACTAAACTGAAAAAAACTAGTATTTCCTACCAGCTAGAAATTTGACTACAAAAGACAACAAGAATATACATCTACCAGCAATTGCATTTTTCCAATTAGTCCCTATATTTTGTCATGCTGACAAAAAAACATTTCTTGGAGAACCAATGGTTGAAGCTTCACTAAGAAAAAGCTATAGATCTAAAATTATCATGACATAAAAGACATCAGACACATCAGCTAAATATAGGCCAACTTTCATAGAAAAAAACAGGATAAAGTGAATTGCTTGTTGGGGACTTTCAAATTAAGTAACTCTTCAACTAAAAGGTTGAAAGTATTTAAGAAAAACAGTGAGTATATGGAAGCTGTAAGTTAGCATGTGACACTTCTATCTTTGAGAGATTGATCAGAATAAAGCTCCTTACCAAGATGAGCCTCATGCTATGACAATGCTGGTGTCTATGGTTCCTGCATAACCATTCTTGCCAAGAATTACCATTATTTTCCAAATATATGTATTGTAAGACTAAAACTTCAATTATCCAGCCAACTGATACATTTCTCAACAAGGTAATAAATATGTATTCAGGCTTCTTCAGACTGACATGAGTAATACTTTCCCCATATTAAAAACCCACTCAAACCCATCACCCAAGTCCTCCATATTGAGAAACCTTGCCTGTGATTTCATCACACATTACTAGATAGTTGTGGAAGTTCAATGAGTCCCTGACAGCTGTTTGCCCATGGGGACCAAACAGATGTGTACAGTGTCAACAAGGCTTTATTTACAGATACTTCAAAACACTGCAATTATCTCCTGCAAAACTCTGGTCTTTTAGAAAAGGCTCCTTCAGCTGTCCTGGTCTCTGATCTATTTGAATGTTATCCATCACTATGATTTCAACAAGAGTAAGACCCTTGAATGTTGTCCTGACTCTGTTTCTATCCACTACAAGCTAGATTTATGCTGCTACAAATAGAGAACTCTGGCTGGACTACAACACTCATACAATCTTTATTTATCTCTTACGTGCTACCTTGTAGGTGTAGAAACACTTTCATCTGGCTCACAATCAATTGCTATTTATATTGCATGCATGTTTCAGCAGAGGCCAAAATAAAAATCTGGCCAGGTTGCAGAACCTAGATGTTTTAGCAGTTTTATTTCATACTTCACAATAATATCCAAAGGTTTAAGAAGGAAAATGTCCCTTTTAATCCATGTCTCTGCTCTGTGTTAACTCTTCTTTCTTCACCATCTTCAGCTGTTTGCCTCATTTGCTCTTCTTCCTGCACTTCTTTCTTTGCAGCAACTTCAAATTCTCAGCTCCCAGACGGCTCCACTCACACCCCATCCCCTGGTGCACCTGCTAGAGTGGTCACCAAGGAAATAGTTAATGTTGACTATAAGAAGTCAGAACTGGGATTTAATGCTGACAGAATTATCAATCAGGGTGCTAAGGTAAGAACTGACATAATTTAATAGTGCTGAATCCTTAACATTCAGGAGAAAGTGATTTCCATGCAAAGGGATGGGCAATGACCATACACAATATATACAATACACAGCACACACGCTGTATTTTATCTCCAGCAAGGACCATGATCTCAAGGACCATGTTCTAAGAGTGAAATCTGAGAATGATAAAAATGTCTGCTTTAGAATTATTTGGCCAAACATTTAAAGTATTGTATTCCATTCTAACCCAGTCCCAACTGTTTTGTTCCTGGTCCTCTGCCTGTAATTGACCTTAATTCTAATCCATGGGTCCCCAACTCCTGGGCTGTGGACCACTACCGGGCCATGGCCCATTTGGAACAGGGCCACGCAAATGGCTGGCACGCAAGGTCACAATTCAGCTTGCATGAGTGGCAGGCTGGTTCGCCTCCACCCCTCCTCCCTCCCAGGGTCATCAAGCTGTAAACGTTGGGGATCCCTGTTAGTGTCTTCCTTCCCTTACTGTTTACTATGACATAATCTTCCTTCCCTTACTCTGTACTATGGCATAACTCTTATGTGACCAGAAAAGACAGCACTGAAGCATGGGAAGGATAATTTATGGCAACCTAGATTACTTCATCTAGTATTTTAGTTGAACAGTACAATCGGTGACCCCCCAATTTGATTTCCCCCCCTCAAGGTTTGGAGCCCTACTTAACTTGCTATCCTGACAGTCTAGGTCACCTATTTGAAGGAGTCAATCCTGATAACCCTATTTTTTATTTCTTTACAGCAAAACCAGGCACAAGGAATGATGGGTTGGCAGAATGTGGAAGATCAAATAGCAAATTACAAGAACTTAGTTGACTAGTTTATGATAAGGCAAATATTTCTCTTAATTCTGAAAGCCTAGATAGAAGACCATTTTACTCTAGATATTATAACATTTTTAAATTATAAACCAATATTTAAAAAAGACATAACTACAATTTAAAAATAGCTTGTATGAAATATACATAGGAAGGATCAGATATCAAACTGCAATTACTTAATTCTTGAGGGAAACACTTGCTAGCCATTCAGAATGGAAGACTATATAGGTTGATTAATGTGAAAGCTTGTGCATATTGTGCTAGATCACAGTTTAATATTTGACAGGGTAAACCCCTCTATCTAGGCTGCAAGAATTCTTCCTTATTGTCTCTTTGTTCTCTGCATCCTAGTAAACAAGAAACAGTGATGTCACATAACCCTTAGGAAGTGACTAGAGGACTCTTTGTCCTTTGGTAAGATGACAATTTTAATTTTGCAAGAATATTAAAAAAGAAACTTTTCAGAATGTTTATTATAAAACCTACTCTAATTGCTTTTCACTATGGAAAAAAAGAATATTGAACCTTTCACAATCAACTCAGAAAGGAATTTCACTTGCATTTGAATAAGAATTCAAACTGCATTAGAGTATGAAATTTAGAGAAAACCAATGTTGCTTAATACAAATCAAGAGATCTAATGATTTTAGCACATGTAGAGATATTGGATTTGGGCTGCAAAAATCCAAATAATTATTAGATAGTAGCATATTTCTACCTCCATATACTGGTTATTTGGATTTTTTCAACCCAGATCTGCATAATTGGATTGTAATTTACTTCTGAAATATGTGGATTTTGGTATTTTTGGGAACCAGTAAAAGAAGAAGAGCCAAGAACAGCAATGGAGTTACAGAAGGTTTGATCTCTTAAGAAACATTAAGCTCCTAATCCAAAAGAGGCACTCTCTAAGAATGTTAAATTCAATTTGATGAAAATAAAAGACACATTATTCACAACCTAAAGGAATTTAAAATGATTTAAATTATCATACCCATTGATAAATTTACTCCAAACTAATTATTTCTCTTTCAATGAATTAAGAAACCACTTTAAAAAGTTGTCTACACAATAGAATTGTGTGCTGGTTGCATTATTATGTAGGATGTTGAAGAGGGGGCAGTCTTTTTAATTAGGAAAAAATGACATACAAAACTGTACATAGAGAATTTAGCTTTTGCATGTGTAAATAATATGAATATAAAGAATACTGTTCTATGGAATTCAACTATTACTCACTAATACTGAAAAGTATCCCTTCATCTGCATAAAATTTAAATTCCAAAATCTTTGGCAACCTGTATCTAATCATCCACAGCTTTTTTAAACCATTAATGATATGCAGTCATTGGCAGCTTTTTGTTCCTTAATAATTAATAATAAATTAATAAAATGAACACTAATTTAATAATAATTGGCTGCTGTTGCCTCCCAAGTGTGCAAGGTAAACATTAACTGTATACCAAGAAATACTGGGCTAAGGAAAGATGGGCTTGAAATTTAATGCCTTCTAAATTCAACATTACAACCAAAGACACATTTACATATATTTTGTATAATATAGCTTGTTGAACTTCAGTGATTTTGATGCAAAGGAAAGCAAATAATTACATCTCAAGAGTTCAAAAGTGCTTTATTTCCGGTAACTTAAGAGGTTAAAATGCGCACTTTCTTCCTCTTCCTTCGAGGTCTGCAGGAGCTTGGCTTTTCAGATGAAAGGATAAAAGAAAGAATCTCAAAACCTCGTAAGGTTTCATTTATGCAAAATTAGCAAATCTCCCATAGGATATATTTATTCAAGCCTTAGAGATGAATATATTTGTTATCAGGTAAGGAAGTGACCTTGTATTAAAGAGACATGAGAGCACCATTTTATTCATTACAACTTGGAATAATGCATAATGAAGTATTTTCTGAAATAATTGCTCACCAAAGGTAATAGCAAGTATTTCAGAACTATATTCAGACCACTAACTACTTCACTATAAAAATATATAGATTTCAAGAAAAATAATATAGTAGTTATAATCACAATGATAATTTCTTTATTAATATGTTAAAGACCTTGGACCTGCAGAGTCATGTTTTTTTTAAAGTTCTTGATTGCAAAAACTTGCATTAGGTAATAAAAGGTATCTTCCTGTGGAGCTGAACTTTTAAGTTATATATTCCTTTCAAAGTTATTCTCTGAACTTTTTAGTACTGCTTTAGAGATTGTTGTTTCAAATATCCTTTTGGCATAAATTCAGATTACATATCTTTCATCTATAAAAATGTGCTATCATCAATCAAGGTTTTATTAATTGGGTCTTAATGAGAAATGCTATGTACATTTATTAAATACAATTCTGTCTGGATTCCTAATAAGTACCACCTTTCCTCCTTTTCTAACTGCAAATAATAGTGTCAGTAGAGCTACTCGTACCCAAAATGAAAAATATAAATTGTTACTTGAGGGCAGAAAGCAAACTCTGATTCTTTGCTGGTATCTAATGGTCTTTTGAATTTTTGCAGCCAGGGTGCGGTTATTTGTAATCACTAATGCTTTTATAGACTACTTTTATATTCACCCATAATTCTTGTTTGGGTGAGTGTTCCACTTCTGTCACAAAACTTTGAGCCTCCTTATTGACCTCTGATGCTAAAATATCTTTTTATAGTTAAAACATCTATGCTGTCATCCTATTCACCTGTAAAAATGTTTGCTACTTGACCACTTCAGCAGACAAAGTTACACTCCATTTTATCAGGGCTCTGAGAAGCACTTGTTTTCTGACTCACTTTCCAAATATTTATAATATGGTCTCCTATTAGCATCTAATTCAAACTTATTGTTTCTAAATTCCTAGTTTTTTTAAAAAGACACTTGAATGCAGATATAGGATCCCAAGACCAATATTTCATTGTTGAACAATTTACAAATCCAGTTTTGTAGCTTGTTATATATGAACCTCCAATCTAATGTGAATACATACCATACATAGTGAAACGAAACAAAAAAGTTACAACTAATATAATTCAATAGCTCAATAAGTGTTTGTCTTTTGTTTAGAAATACACAAAAAGCAGATAAATAACATTAACATTATTAACCACATATTCTTCTAGAATATGTTGGCCTTTATACATTAAAAATCTTAAAATTTATAGCCAGTTACACAATGTGTTGAAACCTGATACAGATATACTTTGAATGTCTGACATATACTTCAAAACATGCTTTATGCTTTATGGGGAAAATTGCAAGTCCTGATTAATGGTCCCAAAGTCAAGTTGCTTGATTACTGCAGACATATTCAGATTTCACTATTACTCTAATTTAGCTATGTGTTTCAAATAATAATACATGCCTACAGATAATCTAAAAAACCATTGCTGCTTCTCAAATTAAAAAGGATTCTTCAAAGTGCTAAGAAAATAATCAGAGATGTATGAACAGTGCCTAACCAATTACTACAGAAGTATACAAACTCTTTGAAAACCTCTTTCCATCTGTTATTAATCACAGTTTTTCAGACCTTTAATATTATTCAGAAAAACTCCTTATACAATGGAAGTTATTACAGACGATTATGCCAGACAAAAGCTGGTAGCTATTTCCCATTCAGTGGCCACTTATTTGGAAATACAACCACAAATTATGTCAAGATCTCAGAAGTGTTGGTTGCTGGGTTTCATGCTGTTCTTTTGTCAGTGTGTGTGTATGTGTGTGATTGTGTGTGTGTGAGAGAGAGAGATTAAGCACTATCAAACAAAATGCTAAGTGGCTGGCTACCACTGATGTTGTCCATCTCTAATAATGGACAAATTGTAACTGATCAATTTTAAAGGAAGAATGCTTATTGATTCTTCGTCATCAAATTTAACAAATACTAATATTCATTCATTTGCATAAGGTTTCCGAGATCTGCAGTGGTTAAGAAAAAAACATGATCTTTATGTGAGTTGACGATTCACAGAGTATATATAGCAAAAGGCATTGAAATGTCCATGGCTGTTAAAAATCTGTACCTTGTGAATACACAAAGGCCCAAAAAGGGATTAAGGAAAGGAGGCACCCAGGTACCACCTATAGATTTCCACAGCTATTAGTCTCTCTCTTTCACATTAAAGTCTCAAGATCAGAGGCCTTCACAGATAGCTATTCATCAGCTGATTCTGATTAAGTAAGAGATCAACAGGTTTAAAATGTAATAGCTGTTAAAGTAGGCCTTTCAATTCAGAGCCCAGAGCATTTCTAAACTGAAAATGAATGCCAAATGACATTTCATGAACTTTTCCATGAAATGAAAAGTTTTGTACCTGTGAGGTTGACATGCGTGAGGTATCTTGTCGACCTGTTAAATCAGATGAGGAGATATTCACAGGGGCCCCACGATGTAATCGCATACTCACTTTCCGTTCTCGCTCCATTCCAGAAACTGGCCGAGGAGATGTATTTGCTGAAAATAAATAATAAAGTATTTGCTGACCGCTAAAAGGAAGCTATCATTATCAGAGGGGCTTTTTTTTACATAGAAAAATTAGCTATAAGTTATTCCAGAGTTCTGTAGAACTTCTTGTGGGAGATAGTATATAAGTCACTGTAATTACGTCTTGGACTGGCATTAGGGAGATCCTTTTTCTAATTTATCCAAAATCATGGAAGCTTCCTGGGTAGCTCTGGGCCAATCACTCATTCTAAACCCAATCTGCCTTACAGGGTTGTTGTTGGAAAAAATTGGACGAGGGACTATTACATATTCCAATAGAAGTGTATACAGTATCTGTAGGTTAGGGTTGAACTGTGAAGTCCTTCATGTTCTTTGAGCTTGGCTGTTTGCTTGCTGACATTTAATAATAATAATAATAATAATAATAATAATAATAATAATAATAATAATAATAATAATAATAATAATAATA